>RXID01011128.1:29252-46752 GCA_005019695.1 Trichopus zeylanicus subsp. travancoricus | reverse complement strand
AGTATTAGTGGTACTAGTAGAAGTAGTAGTAGACGGAGTCGGAGCAAGAATAGTAGTAGTAGTAGTAGTATAAGTAGTAGTATTCGTAGTCGTAATAGTAGTAGTAGTAATGGTAGTAGAAGTGGAAGGAGTTGTTATTGTAGTAGCACTAGCAGTGGTAGTAGTTGTAGCAGTAGTAATAGTTGTTGTTGTGGTAGTAGCAGTAGCAGTAGGAGTAATAGTTGTTGTTGTAGTAGTAGTTGTTGTTGTTGTTGTTGTTGTTGTTGTTGTTGTATTAGTGATAGTAGTAGTAGTTGTAGGGGTAGTTGTAGAAACAGCAATAGCAGCTGTAGTTGTAATTTATTATTAGTAGTTGTAGTAGTAGTTGTACGAGTTTGAGTAGTAGAAGTAGGAGGAGGAGTAGTAGTTGTAGTAGTAGTTGTAGGAGTAGTAGTAGTAGCAGTAGTAGGAGTCGTAGTCGTAGTAGTAGTAATGGTGGTGGTAGTAGTAGTTATAGTAATAATAGTAGTAGTAGGAGGAGGAGTTGTAGTAGTAGTAGTAACAGTAGTCATAGTAGTAGTGGTAATTGTATTAGTATTAGTTGTAAAAGTAGTAGTAGAAGCAGTAGAGTAGTAGTATTATCCATAGTAATAGTAGCGAAAGTAGTGGTAGTGGTGGTGGTGGTAGTAGTAAGACTAGTAATACAAGGATCAGTAGTAGTAGTAGCCATAGCAGCAGCTTTAGTATTAGTAAAATTTATAGTTGCAATTGCAACAATAGTAGGATTAGGGTAGCTGTATTAGGGGCTGGAGTAGCAGTAGTAGTCACAAGAGTAGGAATCGGGGTAGAAGTAGTAATAATAGTAGCAGTAGAAGTGATAGTGGGAGTTGTAGTAGGAGAAGTGGTAGTAGAGGTTGGTGTAGAAATAGCAGTAGTAGCAGCCCAAGTAGTAGTAGTAGTAATTTTGTTGTTGCTACTACTACAACTACTACTTTTGCTAGTACTACAGCTACTAGAACCACTCCTACTACTTCCACTACTACTACTGCTATTGTTGCTATTTCTACTTCCACTACTACTACTAATGCTACTATTGCGGCTACTACTCATACTACTTCCACTACGAATGCCACTACTGCTACTACTTCCACTACTAATGCTACTACTGCTACTACTTCCACGGCTACTGCTACTATTTTTGCTACTACTACATCAATAATTACAACTGTTGCTACAACCACTACTATTACATCTACAACTGCTACTACTTCCACGGCTACTGCTACTATTTTTGCTACTACTACAGCAATAATTGCAACTGTTGCTACAACCACTACTATTACATCTACAACTGCTACTACTGCAACTTCTACAACTCCTATTACAACTCCTACTTATATAGCTACAACTACTACTAATTCTACTATTTCTACAATTGCTAATACTAGTGACACTACTACTGATACTACTACTACCACTACTATAGCAACAACAACAACAACCACAACTACCCATCGCCTCCTGCTATTACGTTGCTATTGCAACCACAACTACTATTATTGCTACTACTGCTACTACTACTACTACAACAACTTCTACTACTACTACTCTTACTACTGCTACTGCTACTACTGCTTCAACTGCAACTCCTACTACTACTTCTTCTTCTTCCTCTACTGGTGCTACTACTACAACTACTACTGCTACTATTGCTACTAACAGTGCTACTACTACTCTTGCTAATAATACTGCTACTACTACAACTTATACTGGTACTGCTACTACTACTACCACTATAGCTACTACACTGCTACTACTACTACTACTCATACTACACATACTACTACTACTACTACTACTATTATAATAACTACTAAAACTACTACTACTACTTTTGCTACTGAAAATGATACTACAACTAAAACTTTTACTACAATTCTATTCTTATTAACACTACTACCATGGATACTAATAGAATTACTACGACTATTACTACTACTATGACTACAACTACTTTTGCTACCACTCCTACAACTACTACTATGACAGCCATAACTTCTACAACAATAACCACTGCTACTGCTACAACAACAACTACTACTACCGCTAATATTACTCCTAGTTTTACTACTACTACCATTAATGTTACGACGAATACCGCTACTGCTACTACCACTACTAATAATGCTATTTCTTTTATTACTGCTATTGTCGCTACCACTAATACTACCAGTACAATTACTGCTACTAATGTTGCTACACTTGCTAGTACAACTACTACTGCAACTTCTACTCATACTACTACTCATTCTCTAGCACCAATTCCTACTACTACTCTTACTCCTACTACTTCTACTACTACTTTTGCTGTTATTACTACTACTCCATCTATTACCACTATTACTGCTACAACGACTACTATTACTACTACTACCACCACCGCCACCACCACCACTATTACTACTATTATTACTTCTACTACTACTATTACTACTGCTAATGCTGCTACAACTATAATAGCTGCTACTACAGCTACAACTACTACTTCGACTACTACTGTTGCTACTGCTACTGCTACTACTACACCTATTTCCACTACTAGTATTGCTACTACTGCTATCACAACTACTACTGCCACTTTGACTACTACTACTTCTATCACTACTACTACTGCGGCTACTACTATAACTGCTATTATTACAACTACTCCTGCTACTACTTCTACTCCAACAACTATAGCCACTGCTGTTGCGACTACTACTACTGTTGTTGCTGCTACTACAATTGCTACTATTATTGCTACTACTGCTACCACTACTACTATTACTACTACTGCTGCTGCTACACTTGCTACTGTTGCTTCTAATATGGCTATTGCTACTACTACTACTGAGACTGAGACTGCTACTACTACAATTGCTACTACAACAACTGCTGCTGCACTTGCTGCTAGTACTACTAATACTACTACTCCTTCTACTTCTCCAACAACAACAACAATAACAACTACTACTACTACTACTTCTGCGACTACTACTACTATTTTTACTACTACTATTGCAGCTACTGCTAATACTACTACCACTACTGCTGCTGCTACTACTACTACTATTGTTACTACTAGTACTAATACTACTACTACTACTACAACAACAACTACTACTACTGCTACTACTCATACAACTACTACTCCTCCTCCTTCTGTAGCAGGTACTACTCCTACTACTATAATTATTATAGTTGCTACTATAAGAACTAGTGCTACTACTACTACTTTTGCTACTACTACTACGGTTGTTACTGCTGCTACTAGTACTACTTGTACTACTGCTGCTACTCCCACTACAACTATTACTACTATTACTGCTCAAACAAAGCTACTACAGCAGCTGTTGCTATAGTTGCTGCTACTACTACTGCTATTACCACTATTTTTGTTGCAGTTGTTGCTACTACTACTACTACTACAACTCCTACTACTACTGCTACTGCTTCTACTGCTTCTACACTGCTTCTACTTCTACTAGTACTACTACAACAACTAGTACTACTGCTACTACTATCACAACTATTGCTACAACTGCTACTACTATCACAACTACTGCTACTACTACTACTATTGCTATAGCTACTACTGCTGTTACAACGAATGCATCTACTAATGCTTCTACTACTACTATTACTACTACTACTGCTGCTACTATTGCTACTACCACTACTATTCGAACTGCTGCTACTATTAGTACTACTACAATAACTATGACTACTACTACTCCTAACACCTCTCGTACAATAACAACTACTACCACTTCTCCTACTACTACAACTGCGGCTACTACTACTACTACAAAAATTGCTACTGCTACTACAACTAATTCTATTGCTACTACTGCTATTGCTACAACTACTTCTATTACTACAACAACTACTCCCTACTTCTTCTACTACAACTACCACTACTACTGCTACTATTATTGCCACTACTACTATTACTACTACTACTACTACAACTACTTCCTTTGCTACTACTACCGCTACTACTCATAATACCACTACGTCTACTACGGCAACTCCATTGATACTACTACTATTACTATTGCTACTACCATTGCTACAATAGCTACAAGTGCAACTACTACTGCTACTGCTGCGAGTACTCCGACTACTATTATGACTACAAATACTGCTACTACTAGTGCTTCTACTACTACTACTACTACTACTACTACTACTACTATATCTTCTCACCCTTCGGCAACTTTTGCTACTACTGCAACAACTAATAATATTACCACTACCACCATTGCTGCAATAATGGCTATTGTTATAGCTATTGCTAATTTTGTTTTCTCTACTACTGCGGCTACTTTCACGACAACTTCTACTACCATAACTGCTACTACTACAACTCTTGCTACTACTACAACAACTACTACTATGATTACTACTACTTCTACTACTACTACTGTTGCTGCTACTATTGCTACTAGTTATTATAGTAGTAGAAGAAGAAGTAGTAGTAGTAGTGGTAACAGTAGCAGTACAGTAGCAGTAGTTATTATAGTAGCAGTGACAGTAGGAGGAGGCAAAGACATAGTAGTAGCAATAGTTGTAGTAGCAGCAATATTTGGAGTAGTAGTAGTAGTTGAAGTTGTAGTAGTAGTACAATAGTTGTAGTATTAGCAGTAGTAATAGCAGTTGCAGCTACTGCAGCAGCAGCTGTAACAATAGTAGTCGTAGTAGTAGTAGTAGTAGTTACAGTAGAAGTAGCAGTAGTAGTAATAGCAATTGTAGTAGTAGCTGTAGAAGTCATAGTTGTAGTAGTAGTTGGAGTCATAGCAGCACTAGTAGTAGGAGGAGAAGTAGTAGCAATAGTACTAGTAGTAGAAGTAGCAGTAGTAGCAGTAATAGTAGCGGTAGCAGAAGTTGTTGTAGTGGCAATAGTTATAGCAGCAGTAGTAGTAGGTGAAGTTGTAGGGGCTATTATTGTAGTAGTAGTAGTTATATTAGTTGTAGTAGTAGTTATAATCATAGTACTAGTTGTAGCAGTAGTTGTAAAAGTAGTTGTAGTAGTTGTAGTAGTAACTATAGCGGTAGAAGCATGAGTAGCTGCATTAGTTGTAATAGTAGTAGTAGCAATAGTAATAGTAGTATTAGTAATAGTAGTAGTAGTAGTAGTAGCAGCAGTAGTGTAGTAATAGAAGCAGTAGTCCTAGTTGTAGTAGTAACAGTCGTAATAGTAGTAGCCATATTAGTTGTAGCAGCAACAATAGTAGTAGTAGTAGTAGAAGTAGTAGTTGTAGTAGTAGCAGAAGTAATTGTAGCAATAATAGTAGCAATAGTAGTAGTAGAAGTAGTAGTAACGATAGCAGCAGCAGTAGAAGTTGTTATAGTAGTAGTAGCAGAACTAGTAGTAGTGGGAGTGTTTGGAGTTCTTGTATTAGTATGGTTGGTAATAGTAATAGTGGTAGTAGTAGGACTAGTAGTTGCAATTAGGGTAGTCATAATAATAGTAGAAGTAGCAGTAGTAGTAGTAATAGGGGTAGTAGTGGTGATAGTAGTAGTAGTAGCATTAACAATAGCATTAGTAGTAGTAATTGCGGTAGTAGTACTAACAACATTAGCGTCAGTAGCAGCAATAGTAGTAGCCATAGTAGTTGTAAAAGTAGAACTAGCAGGAGTTGTAATGATAGCGAAAGCAGTAGTAGAAGTAGAAGTAGTAGTAGTCGCAGTAGTAGCAGAAGTAGAACTAGGAAGAGAAGAGGCAATAATAGCAATAATATTAGTCGTACTTGTAGTAGTAGAAACAGTAGTAGTTGTTGCATTATTAGTAGTAGTAGTAGTAGTTGGAGTAGAAGACGTAGCAGCAATAGTACTAATAGTTGTTATAGTAGCAACAGCAGTAGTAGCAGTTGCAGCTGTAGTAGTAGCAATAGTTCTTGTAGTAGTAGTACTATTTCTAATGGTTGTCATAGTAGCAGTAGTAGTAGAAGTATTAGGAGTAGTAGTGGTAATAGTAGTAGCAGAAGTAGTAGTAGTGGTAGTAGTAGTTACAGTAGTAGTAGTAGTAGTAGTAGTAGTAGTAGTAGTAGAAGTAGTAGAAGTAGTAGTAGTAGCTGTAGTAATAGAAGTAGTAGTAGCAGTAGTAGGGGGAGTAGTAGTCGCGGAAGTAATAGTACCAGGAGTAGTAGTAGTAATAGTAGTAGTGGTAGTAGCGGTAGCCATAGTAGTAGGTGCCATTGAAGTAGTAGTAGTAGTAGTTGTTGTCATTGTAGTAATAGTATTGTCTATAGTAGTAGTATTAATATTAGTAGTATCAACTATAGTGGTAGCAGTAGCAGTAGCAGAAGCAGTTGCTGTGTAGTAGCAGTAGATGCAGTAGCAGTAGAAATATTAGTATAAGAAGTACTAGTAGTAGTCATAGTGGTAGTAACAACAACAACAATAGTAGTAGTAGTATTAGTAGCAACAACGACAACAACCGCAGGAGTAGTAGTATTAGTTGTGGTAGTAGCATTAGTAGGCATAGTAGCAGTAGTAGTAGTATAAGTAGCATAAGTAGGAGCAACAGCAACAGTAACAGTAGTTGTAGTAGCTGTGGTAGTCACAGTGGTAGGACTAGTAGTAGTAGTAGCAGTAAGCGTAGTAGCAGTAAGCGTAGTAGCAGTAACACTAGTTATTGTAGCAGTAGCTGCAGTAGTTGCAGCAGTAGCAGCAATAGCAGTAGTAGTTGTAGTAGCGATAGTAGTTGAAAGAGTACTAGGATTTGTAGAAGTAGTAGTAGTTGTAGCAGTAGTAGTAGCACTAGTAGTAGTAGTAGTAGCAATTATAATTGCTATAGCAGTAGTAGTAGCAGTAGCAGTAGCAGTAGCAGTAGCAGTAGCAGTGGTAGTCGTAGCAGTAGCTGTAGCACTACTATTACGATTTCTATTATTATTACTACTACTACCATTTCTACTGCTACTATTAATGTTATTACTACTACTATTATTGTTACTACTACTGCTACTACTACTATTACAACTACTATTACTACTCTTACTACTACTATAACAATTATAACCACCACTCCTACTGCTACTATTACTACTATTTTGACTACCACTACTACTTTTACTACTATTGTTACTGCTACTATGGCTACTACTATTACTCTTATGACTACTACTACATCTATGACTACTACAACAACTATTACAACTACTACTTTTACTACTTCCATTAATACACCTACTGCTAGTACTCCCAATTACAACAACAACAACTACTGCTGCTATTATTACTACTACTACGACAACTACTATAACAACTACTACTGCTGTCGCTGCTATTACAACTGTTATTACTACTGCTATTACTACAATTACTCGTAATATGCCTACTCCAACTACTACTATTGCAACTACAACTACTACTATTACCACTACTGCTGCAACTGCTGCTGCTACTAATACTACTCCTACTACTGCTCCCATTACTACTACTGTTGCTACTATTGGTACTCTTGCTACTGCTACTAATGCTATGACTGCTACTCCTGTTGCCGCTACTGCTGCAACAATTATTACTTCTGCTAGTACAACTGCTATCGCTGCTGCTGCTACTCTACTACTTCTACTATTTCTACTTGTACTACAGCTGCTATTGCTACTACTACAATTACTACTCCTACTATAACTACTACTACTGTTGCTACTGCTGTTAACACTACTAGTATTACTATGACTTCTCCTACTATTATTACTTCTGCTACTACTACTAATACTACTACTGCTACTGTTGTCGCAGCTACTACTACTGTAACCACAACTAGTACTGCTACTACTACTGCTATTACTACTACTGCTGCTACTACGACTGCTACTACGGTTACTGCTACTACTACAACAACAACAATGACAACAACTACTACTACAATTATTGCTGCGGCCACCACCACCACAACTACTACTATTGCTGCTACTACTACTGTTGTTGCTGCTACTACTACCACTATTTCTACTAATCATACAACTGCTGCTACTAATAATACTACTACTGCTGCTGCTACTTATGCTACCATTGCTGTTTCTACTATTACTACTACTGTAGCTAATGCTACTTTTGCTATTGCTACTATAACTACTGCTACTACCACTGCTATAGCTATTACTGCTACTACTACTACTATAGCTACCACTACCGCGGTTACTGCAGCTACTACTATTACTTCTGCTACTACTGCTATGATTACGACTACTATTATTGAGGCTACTACGAAATCTACTACTGCTACTGCTTTAGCTCCTACTGCTACTACTACTACTTCTTCTACTACAGCTACTACTACGACTACAGCTACTGCAACTACTACAGCTATGACTACTGCTACTACTATAACTTCTCCTGCTGCTACTATTAGTACTACTAAGACTACTTCTACTACTATTACTATTATTACTACCACTACTAGAAATACTACTACTACAGCTGTTAATTACTGCGACAGTTTATTACTACATAACTACTTTTACAGCTCCAGTTATGCGTACTACTACAACTAGTACTGCTACTACTACGATTACAACTGCTACTGTTAATACCCCTGCTATTGCAACTAGTACTGCTAGTACTACTACCAATACTGCTGCTGTTAATATAGCTACCACTACTACTACTCCTAATACGACTACTGCTGCTACTACTACTACTACAGCTATTATGATTCCTGCTACTTCTACCAATACTATCCTACTATTACTACTATTGCTGCTGCTGCTACTGCTGCTGCTGCTACTGCTACTGCTACTATTGCCACAGCTTCTACTGCAACTTTTACTAGTACTACCTCTACTATTTTTGCTACTACTGCTACTACTATTGCAACTACTACCTCTGCTGCTACTGCTGCAGCTGCTACTACTACTACTACTATGACTGTTGCTGCTACTACTACTACTACCACAATTACTACTACTAGTAATACTACTTTCACCACTAATGTCGTGGCTGTGGCTACTACTGCAACTACAACTACTTCAACTGCTACTGCTGCTACCACTATTACTACAACAACAACAACAACTGCTACTGCTACTACAATTGTTGCTGCTACAACTTCTTTTATTTCTACTTCTACTACTACTACCGCTACTATTGCCGAAACTACTAGTACTACTACTTCAACTACTACTACAATTGCTCCAATCACAACAACTACTACTACTACTTCTACTACGATTGTGGCTACTATAAATGCTACTCCTCCTACTGCAACTATTACTATAACTTCTATTTTTGCTACTGCTAGTCTTGCTACTAACACCACTACTACTATTGCTGCTACTACTATTGCTACTACTACCACAACAACTACTACTACAACTAATACTTTCACTACTACTACTCATTCTACTGGTGCTGCTACTACTGCTACTACTACTAGTCCTGTTACTACCACCACAACCTCTACTGCTGCTGCTACTAATGCTACAACTACCACAACAACTACTACTACTACTACTGCTTTAACTACTACTACTACTCATTCTGCCACTGCTGCTACTACTGCTACAACAACTACTATAGCTAGTATAGCTACTATAGCAACTACTAATAATGCTACAACTGCTACTACATCTTGTACTACTACTGCTACTACTAGGGCAACTACTGGTACACTGCTATTACTACTACTAATTCAACAACTTCTACTAGTAGTAATACTACTACTAATGTTGCTATTACTACTACTACTACTGCTATTGCTACTACTACTGCTGCTAATGCTACTCCGCTACAACCACATCTTTTCCTACTACTACTGCTTTTGCTACAGGTACTGTTACTATTACTACTATTAACGCCACTACTATTACTGTTGTTACAACGACTATCACTACTTCTACTACTAATGCTACTACTACAGCTATTGCGACCACTACTACGATTGCGACTACTACTACAACAACTACTATTATTACCACTACTACGACTACTATAATAACAACTACTACTACTATTGCTACTACTATGACTTCTGCCACTACTACTACTATTGATGCTATAGTTACTACTATTACAACAATAATAGCTACAACACCTGCTGCTAGAGGTATTATTACTGCTAATACTATTGCTACTACGGCTACAACTATGATTGCAACTCCTATAACTACTACAACACTATTACTGCTGCTACTGTTGCGGCTAGTTCTAGTTCTACTACAACTACAATTGTTGTGACTATTGCTGCTACAACTGTGACTACTACTGCTGCAACTCTTATAACTACAACTACTACTGTTGCTACTGCGAATGCTACTTTAACTACTACTACTACTTCTACTACTGCTTCTGTTGCTTCAGATATTACTACTACTATTACTACCACTACTAATAGGGCTACTTCTACAACCCCAGCTACTACTTCTGCTACTACTACTGCCACTACCACTGTAAGTAATAATACTTCTTCTACTATTACTACTACTACAACTATAGCTACTACTACCACAACAACTACTACTAATACTACCACTGCTACAGCAACTAACACTATTGGTATTGCTAATCCCGCTACTACAGTACTACTACTACTATTACTACTGCTACTACTTCTATTAATGTTGCCACTTCTACAACTACTGCCACCACTGCTACAAAAATAACAACAACAACAACAACAACAACAACAACTACTACTACTACACCTCCTCCTCCTACTACTATTCCTACTACTCCATCTACTACAACTAGTACTACTACTATTGCTGCTGCAACTACTACTGCTAATACTATTACATCTACTAAAATTATGGCTACTGCTACTTCTACAACACCTATATCTACTACTACTGCTACAACAACACCTACCGCCACTACAACTACGACTTCTGTAACTACTGCAACAAATACTACTGCAACTACTACCACTACTACTACCACTATCGCTACTACTGCAACTACTACTACTGCTACTTCTACTATGACTACTACTAGTACTTCTACTCATACTGCTGCTGCTACTACTATAGCTACAACTACTACTACAGCTACTACTACTTCTACTGCTATTACTACCGCAACTACTACTACTACTACTACCCCTACTAATCCAATTACGACTACTACTACTAATACTACTACTACTACAGCTGCTACTACAGCTACTGCTATTACTACTTCTGCTACTATGGCTAGTACAACTTCTACTATTGCTACTACTACTGCTACTTCTATAACGACTACAACTTCTCCTACTACTGTTGTTGCTACCACTGCTACTACTACCACTATCATGACTGCTACTACTACTATCACCACCATTATAATTGTTACTACTACTACCATAACGACAACTACTATCAGTCCACCATTATTGATTTTGCTGCAACAACTACTAAAATTACTACGACTGCTGCTACTACTACTACTACTATTGCAACTACTACTTGTACTGCTACTACTGCTACTTTTGCTGCTATGGCTACTACTATTACTTCTTCTTTTATTACTACTTCAACTAAAGCTACAACTACTATAGCTACAACAACAACTGCTACTCCTACTATTACTGCTACTACTACCACTACTATAACGACTAGTTCTATTACTACAACACTAATACTTCTGCAGTTGTTGCCACTAGAACTAGTTCTACTACAACTACAATTACTGTGACTACTGCTACTACAATTGTTGTTGTTGCTGCTACTGCACTTGCAACTACTACTACTACTTCAACGACCACTACTACTACAATGATAACAACAACTTCTTCTATTGTTGCTACTCGTACTGCTACTACTATTGCTGCTGCTACTACTACAACTAATACTATTACTACTACTACTACTAATACTACTTGCGCTACTACTACTGCTGCTACTACTATTACTATTACTAGTACTGCTACTACAGCTGCTACTACTAGTACTACTACCACAATTAGTACTACTCCTACTACTACTACTAATAGTACAACTACTAAAACTACTACTACAATTACAATTACTACTACAACTATTACAACAACTATGACAACTGTTGCTTATACTACTACTACTACAATGATAACAAAAAATTCTTCTGCTACTACTACTCGAACTACAGCTACCGCTACTGCTAAAGCTACAACAACTACTACTGCAACCACTACTACAACAAGTACTGTGACGACTACTACTACTACTGTTACTATAACTACTGGTACTATACATGTACTAGTAGTAGTACTACTACTACTTGTAATACTATTGCTGCTACTACTTCTTCTTCTATTGCAACTGTTAACTAGTACTACTACTACTGCTGTTGCTACTATTACAACTACTATTGCGACTATGAAAATAACTACTACTACCACTATTGCTACTACTACAACTGCTGTTGCTACTGCTATTACAACAACAATTACTACTATGACTACTACTACTATTGCTACTGCTACTACGACTACAGCTACTACTATTGTGGCTCGTATTACAACAACAACAATAACAACTACAACTACATCTACTACTACTACTCCAACTACTACTACTATTACTGTTACTACTTTTGCTACTATTCCTACTCCTACTACTACTACTTCTACGGCTTCTACTCCTCCTCCTCCTCCTCCTCCTCCTCCTTCTCCTACTACTACTACTAATACTACTAATATTACTACTAATGCTACAACAATAACAACAACTACTACTACTGCTGCTGCTGCTACTACTACAACTACAAATGCTAATACTACTACTTCTAGCACCACAACTACAACAATAACTACTACTTCTGCTGCTACTACAACTACTGCTATTAGTACTACTAGAAAAACTACTACTATTATTTCTACTACTATTTTTGTTATTGCTACTTGTACAACTACTAATACTACTACTACTACTACGACTACAACTACTCTTGCTACTACTACTATGGCTACTACTACTACGACTGCTGCTCCTAGTACACTAGTACTACAACTACTAGTACCAGAATAACAGCTACTCTTAAAACAACCACATCTACTACTACTACTCCAACTACGACTATTACAACTAATAAAACTAATACTACTCCTACGACTACTACTACTATTCCTACTGCTGCAATTGCTGCTGCTACTACTACTATATTACTACTCCCAACGCTAATCCCACTGCTACAACTACTACTCTGACAATTATTACTCCAGCCCCAACTCCTATGACTTCTCCTACTAATGCTACTACTACTAATAATAATAATAATACTACTACTACTACTAATACTACTGCTGCGACTACTACTACTGCTGCTGGTGCTGCTACCGCAACTACTACGACGACTACTACTACTCCTACTGCTGTTCAACTGCTACAATTACAACTGCTACTGCAACTACTACTATTGATGCTAGCCATTCCACCACTGCTGCAATCACTAATACTACAACTACTACTACCACTAAAACTGCAACTACTATTACCACTAATAATACTATTACTACTCCTACTTCTGCTTCTGGTAGAACAACTACTACTACTTCTGCTACTACTATAGCTAATACTTCAATGGTTACTAATACTACTACTACCACCACTAGGCAACAACTACTACTATGCTTACTACTACTACTTCTACTACTAGTACTTCGATTACTACTACTTCTACTATAGCAACTACTGCGCGGCTACTACTTCTACGACTACTCCTACTCCTACTACTACCACTACACCAACTACTCCAACTACGACTGCTACTACTATAACTACTATGACTTCTACAACTACTGCTAGCACTACTACTATTAGTACTACTATAGCTACTATTACTACCGCCAGTGGTACTACTACCACTTCTCCTACTACTACCACTACCACTTCTTCTACTACAACTGTTACTCATACCGCTACTACTACCACTACTTTTGTGACTACTACTTCTACTGCTATTACTACTTTTGCTACTACTAGTGCCACTACTACTAATACTATTGCTATGAGTAATGCAATTATTGCCACTACTGCGACGACTGCTACACAAGGTACTATTGATACTACTACTTCTGATACTACTGCTACTACTACTACTACCGCTACTGTCGTGACTACCACTACTACTGATACTACTACTACTACTACGGATATTACTGCTACAACTACTACTCTCACTACCACTATTACTACTAGCACCACTACTAGCACCACTCTATCGCTACTGCTAGTACTACTACAAGTAAAACAACCACTACAAATACTACCACTACTACTACTACCACTTCTACTACTACCACAACCACAACCACCACTACTGCTACTACTACTATTACTATCACTACAACTACGACTGTTACTACAACAACAACTACTATTATAACTACAACTGCTACTACTGCTGCTCCTACTATGTCTATTATTACTACTATCACCACTACTACTACTTCTACTCGAACTAACAATATTTCTCCTACTACTACCACTACTACTACCACTACTACTGTTGCTATTGTTGCTACTAGTACTACTACTACTATCGCTACTACTACAAGTCCTACTAGTACTAATTTTACTACTCCTACTGCTACAACCTCTTCTACTACTTCTAGTACTACTACAGCTACTACTACTATCACTAATACCACCGCTCTATTGCTACTTCTACTACTTTTGCTTCTACTACAAAAATTACTACTATTTCTATAGATGCTACCACTATGTCTATTGCTACTAGTGCTACATCTACTACTACTGTTGCTTCTACTATTTCTACTACTAGCACTCCAACCGCAACTACTACTACTTTTCCTACTACTACTACTAATATGTCTGCTACTACTGCTAGTATTACAAATAGGACTGCTACTCCTACTAATACTACTACTCCTACTACTGCACTCTTGCTACTAATACTGCTGCTGCTACTTGCATTATTACTACTAGTGCTACTACTACTGCAAATGCCACTAATTTTACTTCTATTGCAAGTACTACAACTACTGCTACTACTGCTACTACTATTACTCCTACTACTGATACAACTACTACTAATGCCACTACTAGAACTTCTACTAAAGCTACTACTACTACAAGTACTTGCACTACTACTACTACTATAACTACTAATCCAAATGCTACTACTACTCTTTGTTTTACAACTACTATTGCTACTATTGCTGCTACAACTAGTACAAGTACATTACTACTACAATAACTACTAATAACACTGCTACTACTCCAACAAATACTACAATTACTACTACAAATACTACTACTACTACACCTATTGCTACGACTATTGCTACTACTACTAGCCATACTACTACTGTTGCTATTACGGCTACTGCATCTACTACTACTACAACAACAACAACTACTCCTACTGCTAATAGTATTCCTACTACTACCACTACTACAACATCTCCTATTGCTACAACTACTATTACTCCTACTAGTACTACTGCTACTTCAACAACTACTCCTACTGCTACCACTTCTACTACTCCTACTTCTACTAGCACAACAACTACCACTGCTACTACTACTGCTGCTGCTGATACTACTACTACTCCAACTCCTACTCTTATTGCTACACCTAATACTACTTCTACAGTGACAACTACTACTACAGTAACTACAACTGCAACTACTACTTTGACTACTACTACTACTATCCTTGAAACTACTGCTACTGCTAACACTACTACTTCTATTGCAACTGGTATGACTACTACTAGTCCTATTACTAAAACTAGTACTACAACTACTACTTCTTCTACTACTACTCCAACTCCAACTGCTATTACTACTTATACTCTTACTGCAACTGTTGCTACTACTGCTGTTGCTAGTCATACTACTACCACTACTACTACTAATACTCCCAGTACCACAACTAATACTACTACTATTCCTACTAATACTTCATCTCCTATACCTACTATTCCTACTACTACTTCTATAACTACTACCACTACTGCTACTACTACTACAACGTCTACTTTTGATACTACTGCTACGGTTGCTAATAGTACTACTTCCACTATTACTACTGCTCCTTCTAATGCAAGACCAACTAATACTACTACAACGACTACTGCTACTATTGCAACTACTAATACTACTACTTCTACTACTACTACAACAACTAATACTAGTACAACCCCTGGTATAATTAATACTTCTACAACAACAACGACAATAAAAACTTTGGCTTCTACTACTGCTACTACAACAAAAACAACAACAACAATAAGAACAACAACAACTACTACTACTACACCTACAACGTCTGCTACTCGTGCGACGACTACTACTACTACTACTTTTGCTACAACTACTACTATAACAACTGCTACTATTGCAAGTATTCCTATTGCTACAACTACTTCTGGTACTACTTCTACAACAACTGGTAGTACTACTACTACAACTACAACTTCAAGTTCTAATACTACTACAACTTTTGCTTCTACTGCTACTACTTCTACTACTCTTACTATTACTCCTTGTAATATTACTACTACTCATCCTATTACTACTCCTCCTCCCCCTATTACTGCTTCTACAACTATTACTACTACTACCTCTACTACTAGTTCTACTACTACTACTACAATTATTACTAGTACTACTACCGCTCCTACTTCGACTGCTCCAGTTGCTACCACAACAACAACTACGACAACAACCAAAACTACTACTACTATCACTACTTCAATTACAACTACTATGACTACTACTACTATAATTACTACTGCTTCTACTACTGCTACTGCTTCTACTACCACCACTACTATTGCTAATGCTACTACTACTCCTGCTACTCCTGTTGCTGCTGCTGCTACTCCTAGTAATACTACTTCTACTACTTCTACTACTTCTACTACTGCTACTACTGCTACTACTGCTACTGCTACTGCTACTGCTGCTACGACTACTGTTGAGACTACTACTACAACTACTTCTACTACTACTACCACCACCACCACCACTACTACTAATACTACTTCTACTACTGCTACTCCAAATATTACTAATGCCTCTCCAACTTCTACTTCTACAACTAGTACAACTTTTGCAACAATTAGTACTACTACTACTATACTTCAACTTTTGCTACTACTGCTACTACTGCTATGAGTAATCCACCTACTACTACTTCTGCTACTACTCCTAATACTAATAATATTTCTATGACTACTACTAAATAACTACTACAACTATGACTACTACTACCACTACTACTACTCCTACTACTACTACAATTATGACTTCTACTACTGCTATTGCTAGTCAAACGACTACTACTACTACTCCTACAATACTACTACTATGACTTCTACTAGCGCTACTACTACTCCAACAATGACAACTACTACTACAATTACTACTCCTACTAGTACTACTAGTCATACTACTACTCTTACTACTATTCCATCTCCTACATGTTTTCCAACTACCACTCCCACAACAACAACAACTACTACTTCTACTTCTATGACTAGCGCTACTACTAGTAGTAGTACTAGTACCACTAAGACTATTGCAACTATTGCTGCTGCTGTTAC
>RXID01011128.1:0-29232 GCA_005019695.1 Trichopus zeylanicus subsp. travancoricus | reverse complement strand
CTGCTGCTACTCCTAGTAATACTACTTCTACTACTTCTACTACTTCTACTACTGCTACTACTGCTACTACTGCTACTGCTACTGCTACTGCTGCTACGACTACTGTTGAGACTACTACTACAACTACTTCTACTACTACTACCACCACCACCACCACTACTACTAATACTACTTCTACTACTGCTACTCCAAATATTACTAATGCCTCTCCAACTTCTACTTCTACAACTAGTACAACTTTTGCAACAATTAGTACTACTACTACTATACTTCAACTTTTGCTACTACTGCTACTACTGCTATGAGTAATCCACCTACTACTACTTCTGCTACTACTCCTAATACTAATAATATTTCTATGACTACTACTAAATAACTACTACAACTATGACTACTACTACCACTACTACTACTCCTACTACTACTACAATTATGACTTCTACTACTGCTATTGCTAGTCAAACGACTACTACTACTACTCCTACAATACTACTACTATGACTTCTACTAGCGCTACTACTACTCCAACAATGACAACTACTACTACAATTACTACTCCTACTAGTACTACTAGTCATACTACTACTCTTACTACTATTCCATCTCCTACATGTTTTCCAACTACCACTCCCACAACAACAACAACTACTACTTCTACTTCTATGACTAGCGCTACTACTAGTAGTAGTACTAGTACCACTAAGACTATTGCAACTATTGCTGCTGCTGTTACAACTATAGCTGTTGTTGCTGCTGCTATTGCAACAATTTCTACCACTACTACTCCTCCTCCTCCAATTGCAACTAGTATTACTGCTGCTGCTACTACTGCTACTAAAACAACAACTACTACCACTGCTAATACTATTGTTGCTGCTGCTACTAATACAACTACTATGACTACAACTATTGCTACGGCTGCTACCGTTACTACTACTATGGCTACTGCTGCTGCTACTCGTACTACTACAACAACAACTTCTACTAATATTACTACAACTAGTACTACTATAGCTGCTACTGCTGTTGTTGCTACTGCTACTACTACTACTACTACTACTATCGTCGCTACTGCGGCTACTACTACTGCAACTACTATTGCTACTAAAACTACTTCTTCTGCTACTCCTAGTTCTACTCCTACTACAACTGCTACTACAACCACTACTAATATTACTACTACCACAACTACTACTTCTACTACTATTACTACTACTTCTATTCTTACTACAACTACTAATACTACTTCTATTGATAGTCATACTACTACTGTTAGTACTACTAATACTCTCAATACGACCACTAATACTACTACTATTCCGACTGTAGCTACCACTCTTTCTTCTCCTATTACTACTGCAATAACTATTACTACTACTACAGCTACTACTGCTGCTTCTACTATGACTACTACTACTACTTTAACAACAACTACTACTACTCATACTGCTGCTGCTACTACTACAGCTGCAACCGCTACTATTTCTATTGCTTCTACTGCTACTACTACTACAACTACTAGTACGATTGCTACTACTACTAATCTAATTACGACTACTACTACTAATACCACTACTACAGTTGCTACTACTACTATTGCTACTATGGCTATTACAACTTCTACTATTACTACTGCTACTGCTACCGCTACAATGACTACAACTTCTACTACTACTATTGTTGCTACCACTGCTACTGCTACCACTACCATGACTGCTACTGCTACTACCACCATTGCAATTGTTACTACAACAACCATAACGACAACTACTACCACTACCACCATTATTGATTCTGCTGCTACAACTTCTAATATTACCACGTTAGCTACTACTACTACTACTACTACTATTGCAACTATTACTAGTACTGCTACTATTACTTCCGTTGCTACAGCTACTACTACTACTACTTCCTCTACTACTACTACAACTAAAGCTACAACAACTACTGCTACTCCTACTATCAATTCTACTACTACCACTACTATAATGACTAGTTCTACTACTACAAAGCTTATACTTCTATAGTTGTTGCCACTACTACTAGTGCTACCACAATTATACTTACTGCGACTACTGCTACTGCTACTGCTGCGCTTGCAACTACTACTACTAGTATTACTACTCCAACGACCACTGCTACTACTAGTACTATGAGTATTACTACTACTACTACAATGATAATAACAACAACTTCTTTGCTACTACTGCTCGTACTACTGCTACTACTGCTGCTACTACTACAACCACTACTACAACTAATACTACTACTACTACTATTACTACTATTACTACTATTAATAGTAGTACTACTCATCTACAACTAGTAGTACTACTACACTACTACTACTACTACTACTACCACTAATACAGATACTACCACTGCTGCTACTAGTACTACTACTGCTACTACTACTACTATTGCTACTACTACTACACCTCCTACAACTACTCCTCCTCCTCCCAATACTACTTCTACTACTAATAGTACAACTACTAAAACTACTACTACAATTACAATTACTACTGCTACTATTACGACAACAACTACTATTGTTGCTTCTACTACTACTACTACAATGATAACAACAACTTCTTCTGCTACTACTACTCGTACTACAACTACCGTTGCTGCTAAAGCTACAACAACTACTACTACAACCACTACCACAACTAATACTGCTGCTACTACTACTTGTACTACAACTGCTACTACTACTACTGTTACTACGACTATTGCTACTACTACTACTTCCACTACTACTACTTCTACTACTACTGCTACTACTATGCTACTACTACGACTGCTACCAGTACTACTACCACTGCTATTTCTACTATTACAACTACTACTGCGACTATTAAAATAACTACTACTTCTACTATTGCTACCACTACAACTGTTGCTACTGCTGCTATTACAATAACAACTACTACTACGACTAATACTACTACTGTTACTACTGCTGCTACTACTACGCTGCTACTATTGTTGCTGCTATTACAACAACAATAAAAACTACAACTACATCTACTACTACTACTACTATTACTATTACTATTACTACTTCTGCTACTACTCCTCCTCCTACTACTATTACTACTGCTCCTATTACTGCTACTACTATTACAACTACTACTCCAAGTACTACTTTTACTATTACTATTACTACTATTTCTAATATTACTACTATTATTACTACTTCTACAACCACTATTATTACTAATTCTACCATTATTACTACTATTACTTCTACTACTTCTACTTCTACTGCAACTTCTTCCAATACTCCTACTCCTAGTATTACTATTATTACTTCTATTGTTGTTGTTGTTGCTGCTACTACCACTATTACTCCAATCTCTATTACTACTTCTACTGCTACTACTTCTGTGGCTTCTACTACTACTACTACTACTAATAATAATAATAATACTGCTATTACTAATACTACTACTATTACTACTAATGCTACAACAACAACAACTACTACTACTATTACTACTGTTATTACTACAACTATAGTTGCTAGTACTACTACTTCTAGCACCACAACTACTACAACAACTACTGCTTCTGCTACTACTACAACTACTGCTATTAGTAGTACTACAACAACTACTAATACGACAACTACTGCTAGTGCTAATGACTACTAATACTACTACTACTACTACTACTATAGTTGCTAGCACTACTACTTCTAGTACCACAACTACTACAACTACTACTACTTCTGCTACTACTACAACTACTACTATTAGTACTACTACAACTACTACTACAATGACAACTACTGCTACTGTTAATAACTACTAATATTACAACTTCAACTTCCGGTACTACTGCTACAACTACTACCACTATTATTTCTATTGCTGTTGTTATTGTTGCTACTCATACAACTACTAATACTACTACTCTTGCTACTACTACTGCTTATGGCTACTACTGCTACTGTTGCTCGTTCTACTACACTACTACTACAATAACTAGTACCAGAATAACAACTGCTCCTAAAACTACCACATCTACTCCTACTACTCCAACTACTAATATTATAACTACTAAAACTAATACAACTCCTATGAATACTACTACTATTCTTACTGCTGCTGCTGCTACTACTACTACTATTGCTACTCCCAACGCTAATCCTACTGCTACAACTACTACTCTGACTATTATTACTCAAACTCCAACTCCTATGACTTCCCCTACTGCTACTACTACTACTACTACTATTGCAACAATTGCCACTACTACGACTGTTGCTGCTACTGCTGCCTTTGCCGCTGTTGCTACTACTGGTACTGCTACTTCTGTTGCTGCCGCTACTGCTGCAACTACTACTCCTACTACTCCTACTATTATGCAACTACTACTACAACTACTACTACTGCTATCCATACCACTACTGCTGCAATAACTAATACTACTACTACTATTACCACAAATACTGTAACTACTATTACCACTACTACTACTGTTACTACTCCTACTTCTGCTTCTGGTAGAACAACAACTACTACTTCTGCTACTACTATAACTAATACTTCGATGGCTACTAAGACTACTACTACTACAAGTAAGCAACAACTACTACTACGCCTACTACTACTACTACTACTACTACTTCGATTACTACTACCTATGCTACAGCAACTATTGCTGCTGCTACTATTTCTACGACTACTACTACTCCTACTACTACCATTACACCAACTACTACTACAACTGCTAATACTACAACAACTATGACTTCGACTACTATTGCTAGCACTACTATTATTAGTACCACTACAGCTATTGCTACTATTACCAGTGGTACTACTACCACTTCTCCTACTACTACCACTTCTTCTACTACAATTGTTAACCCTACCGCTGCTACTACCACTACTTTTGCGACAACTACTTCTACAGCTATTACTACTTTAGCTACTATTGGTGCCACTACTACTACTGCTGCGAGTACTGCTATTATTGCCACTACTGCTACGACTGCTACACTAGGAACTACTCCTACTATACTTCTCATAATAATACTACTACTACTACTGCTACTACTGCTACTACTACTACTGATACTACTGCTACAACTACTACTCTCGCTACCACTACTACTACTAACACCAGCACTACTGCTATTGCTTGTACTAGAACTACTACAACTAAAACTACCACTACAAATACTACCACTAGTACTACCACCACAACCACAACCACCGCTACTGCTACTATTACTATTACTATGACTACAACGACTACTATTACTACCACTACTACTGCTACTCTTACTATTACTATCAATACAACTACTACTATTACTACCACCACTACTACTACTATTACTACCACTGCTACTACTACTGCTACTACCATGTCTGTTATTAATACTATTGCCACTACTACTACTACTCCAACTAACAATGTTTCTTCGACTACTACTACTACTATCACTACTACTACTGCTGCTGCTCCTACTAGTACCACTACTACTACTATCGCTACTACTACAAGTTCTACTACTACTAATTTTACAACTACTACTATTACAACTTCTTCTACTACTTTTAGTACTACTATTGCTACTACTATTGGCACTAATAGCACCACTCTACAGCTACTTCTACTACTTTTGCTTCTACTACAAAAACTACTAATAGATGCTACCACTACATCTATTGCTACTAGTGCTACTTCTACTACTGTTTTTTCTTCTACTACTACTATTACTCCTAATAGTACTTCTACTACTACACCTACTACTGCAACTACTACTATTTTTCCTACTACTACTACTACTATGTCTGCTACTACTGCTAGTATTACAAGTACGACTGCTACTCCTACTAATACTACTTCTACTACTTCACTTTTGCTACTAATACTGCTACTACTGCTGCTGCTACTTGCATTATTACTACTACTACTACTACTTCTACTTCTAATGCCACTAATTTTACGTCTATTGCAACTACTACAAGTGCTACTGCTACGGCTACTTCTATACTCTAACTACTATTGCAACGACTACTGATGCCACTACTGAAACTTCTACTATAGCTACTACTACTAGTACTTGCACTACCACTAATACTATAACTACTGATCCAAATGATACTACTACTGTTTGTTCTACTACTACTATTGCTACTCCTACTGCTACAACTAGTACAAGCACATTACCAGTACAATAACAACTATTAGAACTGCTACTACTCCAACAAGTACTACAATTGCTACTACTAATACAACTACTACTACACCGACTATTATGACTATTGCTACGACTACTAGTCATACTACTACTTCTGCTACTATTACGGCTACTACACCTACTAATACTGTGCCTACTATGACTACTACTACAACAAATACTTGTACTGCTAATACTACTACTATTATTACTACTACTACTACTTCTCTTATTGCTACAACTACTACTACACTTACTATTACTGCAACTGCTACTTCTACAACTACTCCTATTGCTACCACTTCTACTACTCCTACTTCTTTTAGCACAACAACTACCACTGCTACTACTACTGTGGCTACAAGTACAGCTACCAATACTCCTACTACTCCAACTCCTACTCCTATTGCTACGCCTAATACTACTTCTACAATGACAACTACTACTATAATAACTACAATTGCAACTACTACTTTGACTACTACTACTATTTTTGAAAATACTGCTACTGCTACAACTACTACTACTATTGCAACTGGTATGACTACTACTACTCCTATTACTACAACTAGTACTACTACTACTACTTCTTCTACTACTGCTACAACTCCAACTACTACTACTACTTCCACTCTTACTGTTATTGCTGCTACTACTTCTATTGCTAGTCATACTACTGCCACTACTGCTACTAATACTCCCAATACTACTACTAATACTACTACTGTTCCTACTAATACTTCATCTCCTACACCTACTACTCCTACTACCACTTCTACTGCTACTACTACTACAACTTCTACTTCTGATACTACTACTATTGCTAATAGTACTACTTCCACTATTACTACTACTTCTTCTACTACAAGACCAACTACTACTACTACAACGACTACCGCTACTATTGCAACTACTACAACTACTACTACTACTACTAAAACTACTATTACTACTAATAATATGACTTCTACTGCTACTACTGCAACTAATACTAGTACAACCCCTGGTACAATTAATACAACTTCTACAACAATAATGACAATAACAACTTTGGCTTCTACTACTGCTACTACAACAAAAGCAACAACAACAACTACTACTACTCCTACTAATTCTGCTACTCGTGCTACTACTACTACTTTTGCTATAACTACTACTACTACAACTACTACTATTGCGAGTATTCCTATTGATACAACTACTTCAGCTAATACTTCTACTACTACTGGTAGTACTACTACAACAACTACAACTTCAACTTATACTACTACAACAACTCCTAGTTCTACTGCTACTACTTTAACTACTACTACTATTACTGCTTGTACCATTACTACAACTCGTCCTATTACTACTACTACTCCTATTTCTGCTTCTACTACTATTACTACTACTACTTCTACTACTACTATAATTATTATTACTATTACTACCGCTCCTACTTCGACTGCTCCTGTTGCTACGACAACAACCGCAATAACAACAACTACTACTACTACTACTTCTACTATCACTACTCGAATTACAAATACTATGACTACTACTACTACTATAATCACTACTATTTCTACTACTGCTACTATTGCTAATGCTACTACTGCTGCTACTGCTACTACTACTACTGCTGCTACTCTTAGTAATACTACTACTACTAATACTACCACAACGACTACTCCTGCTGTTGCTATTACTACTACTACTTCTACTACTTCTACTACTTCTACTACATCTACTACTGCTTCTACTAATACTACTGCTGTTGCTGCTACTACTACTATTGTTACTACTGCTGCTACTACTACTACTACAACTACTCCTCCTCCTCCTCATACTATTTCTACTATTACTACTGTTGCTGCTACTAGTTCTACAACTACTACTGCAACTCCAACTACTACTTTTACAATTACTACTACTACTACTGATACTACTCCAAATACTACTAATGCTACTCCAACGACTACATCTACAATTACTACAACTTCTGCAACTACTAGTACTACCACTACTATCCTTCAATTTCTGCTACTATTTCTACTACTTCTATGAGTAATACACCTACTACTACTTCTACTACTACTTCTACTACTAATAATATTGCTATGACTACTACTAAACAACAACTACTACTACTATGACTTCTACTACCACTACTAGTATTCCTACTACTACTACAACTATGACTTCTACTACTACTCCTTCAATACTACTACTATGACTTCCACTAGCACTACTGCTACTCCAACAACTACTACTACTACTACAATTACTACTCCTACGACTACTATAACACATATTACTACTGTTACTACTATTCCTTCTCCTACACGTATTCCTACTACCACTCCCACAACAACAACAACAACAACAACTACAACTACTACTACTTCTACTTCTATGACTAGCACTACTACTAGTAGTAGTACTACTACCACTACTTCTCTGACTATTACAACAACTACTGCTACTACTACAACTATAGTTATTGTTGTTGCTGCTGCAATTGCGACAATTACTACTGCTACTACTAGTACTACTCCTCCTCCTATTGCAACTAGTATTATTGCCACTACTGCTACTGCTACTACAACAACTACTACTACACTGCTAATCTATTGTTGCTGCTGCTACTAATACAACTACTATGACTGCAACTATTGCTACTGCTGCTACTGTTACTACTACTATAACTACTGTTGCTGCTACTGGCACTACTACTATAATTACTACTACTAATGTTACTACAGCTAGTACTACTACAGCTGCTACTGCTCTTGTTGTGACTGCTACTAATACTACTACTACTACTACTACTACTATTGTCGTTGCTACTGCGGCTACTACTACTACAACTACTATCGCTACTAAGACTACTTCTTCTACTACTCCTAGTTCTACTCCTGCTATAACTCCTACTACAACCACTTCTAATATTACTACTGCCACAACTACTACTCTACTACTATTACTACTACTTCTACTCTTATTGTGACTACTACTAATACTCCCAGTACTACTACTCTTACAGCGACTACTCCTAGTATTACTAATACTCCCAGTACTACTACAATATTAATACTATTCATATTGTAATTACTATTCCTGCTACTACTACAGCTACTACTCTTGCTTCTCCTATTATTATTGTGATAACTATTGCTACTACTACTACTACTAGTTATACTGCCACTTCTACTACTATTATTATTCCTGCACCAATGCTTATTACAACAACAACTACTACTAATAATAATAATACTACTACTACTTGTACTACCACTACTACAACAAGTACTACAACTACTTCTACTATAGCTACAAGTACTACCACTACTGCTGCTACTATTATTACAACTACTACCACAACAACAACAACAACAACAACTCCTAGTACTATTGATTCTACTGCTACAATAACTACTATTACTACAACAACAACAACTACTATCACTACAACAACAACTACTACTACTCCAACTATTGCAACTGCTACTACTACTGCTACTTCTGCTACTACCGCTACTATGGCTACTTCTACTACTTCTGTTGTTGTTGCCGCTACTAAGAGTGCTACTACGACTATAGTTGCTGCTCTTACTACAACAACAACAACAACGAAAACAACAACAATAATAACAACAACAACTACTACTACTACTACTGTTGCTACTACTACTGCTGCTGTTGCTACTACTATGACTACTATTACTACAACTATTACTGCTACTACTACTACTGCTGCTATAGCTACTAGTACTAATACCACTACTATTACTGCTACTACTACTATTATTACTACAACTACTACTGCTACTAGTACTACTACAACTACCATTGCTACTACTACTGTTCCTGCCAATACGACAACTAGTACTACAACTACTACTTCTACAACTACTACTGTTATTACTAGTACTACTACTATATCTACTACTACTTCCGCTACTACTACTCCTAGAACTACTATTCCTGCTACTGCTACTAGAACTACCACAAATGCTACTACTACTACTACCTCTACAACTGCTACCCCTATGACTACTACTGCTATAACTACTGCTATTACCACTATTGCGACTACTACTACTACGACTGCTATGACCACTACAACTGCTGCTATTACTACTACTACTATGGTTACGGCTACTACTTCTATTGGTACTACTACTACTACAACTACAACTACTACTGCTACTATAGCTACTACCTCTCCTTCTACTACAATAACAACTACTACAACAACTACAACTTCAACTACTCTTACTTCTCTTCATAATATTGTTGCGACTAGTACTCCTCATACTCTGACTGCTATAACTACTACAACTGCTACTACTACTACTATTACAGATCAACAACTATCACTACTACTATTATTGCTACTACTATTATTATTGCTCCAACTACAACATTACTACTACAACTACGACTACTGCTGCTGCTGCTGCTGTTGCTGCTGCTACAGTTGTTGCAGTTGCAATGAAAGCACTTTTCTTTGAATGTTCGGCACGCCAAGACTCGATGCAATACCAGGCAAAGTCCTTACTTACCCGGCAAATCCTCTCTGTGCAACACTTCTCAGCTTGGGCCTCATATTTATCCTATATACCATGTTCATTTGGTGGCGAGACACAACTACTATTGCTACTGCTGCTGCTACTACTACTACTGCTATTGCTACTCCAACTAATACTAAATCTACTACTGCAGCTGCTGCTGCTGCAACTTGTACTACTACTACTACTATTACTTCTAATACTACTTTTGCTACTGATACTAGTACTATTAATACTAGTACTACTACTACTACTACAATTGTGACTCCTACTGCTACAACTACTGCTTTTACTACTATAACTTGCACAACTGCTACTACTGCTACAACTGCTGATGCTATGACTACTACAACTACTACTAATTCTAATACTCCTACTACTACTACCACTATAGTTGTCGCTACAGTAATTACTACTATTACTACTTCTATTACTGTTACTGCTACTACTACCACTGCTACTACAACTACTAGTAGAACTACAACTCCTACTGGAACTACAACTCCTACTGCTACCGCTACTCTACTACTACTACTACTACTACTACTAGAATTACTACGCTTACTACTATTGGTAGTACTACTACTACAGCTGCTGTTGCTACTACTCTGCTACTACTATTACTACTACTACTTCTATTAATGCTACTTCTACTACTTCTAACACTATTACAAATGCTACTGCTACTACTGCTACTATTGCTGCTATTACTAGTACTACTACTTTCACTACTACCCCACTATTGCTACTACTACTACTACTTCACTAATAATGCTATAACTATTGCTAATGCCATGACTATTGGTACTACAACTATTGCTACTACTAATATTACTATTACTATTACTCCTACTATTACTACTGCTGCTGCTTCTACAACTACTAGTGCAACTCATATTACTATGGCTGCTAATACTACTACTATTACAACAACTACTGCTACTGTTGTTGTTGTTGTTGTTGCTACTACTACTACTACTACTGTTGCAACAACTACTGCTACTGTTGTTGTTGTTGTTTCTACTAGTACTACTACGACAACTTCTCCTACTACAACCATGACTTCTGCTACTACCAAGACTACTACTAAAATTACTACTACTGCTACTACTACAACAACAACAACTACTACCACTTCCCTTGTTACTACTACTACTTCGGCTGCTACTACAATTAGAACTACTAATACCACTACTAATACAACAACTACTACTATGACTATTGCAATTACCACTACAACTACCATTACTACTACTACCAACACTACTAGTATAACAACTTCTAATGCTCCTACTATAGCTACTGCTACTACTGCAACTACTACTTCTGCGACTGCAACTAATACAAGTACTACTACTACTACAGCTACTAGAACTGCGGTTCCTACTACTACTGCTACTGCTACTACTACTACTATTATTTCTGCTGTTGCTGCTTTTGCTCTTACTACTCCTAGTACTACTACTACTACAACTACTGATACTATTATTGCTACTACTTCTGCTACTATTGCTATGTGTACTACTATTACAACTATTGCTACTACTACAACTGCAACAACAACAACAACAACAACAGCTACTACTACTACTACTATGATTACACCAACTACTACCACTGCCACTACTACCACTACTATTATTAATAATACTGTTATTATTACCACTACAACTACTACTACAACGACTGCTACTACTGCTATTACTTCTATAACTATTGCTGCTATTGTAACTACATCTGCGACTACTACTACTATTGGTACTTGTATTTCTACTTCTACTATAGCTACTACTGCAAGTCCAACTGCTACTACAACCATAATAACTACAACTACTACAACCACTACAATACTACTACTAATACTATAACTAGTACAACTACTACTACAATGACAAATACTACTACAACAACTTCTACTACTACTATTGCTGCTACAACTACTATGACAAATACTACTGCTATTATTGCTACTACTACTACAACTATTGCTACTACTACCACTACGACAAATACTACTACAACAACTATTATAACTACAATAACCAGCACAACAACTTCTACTACTACTACAATTGTTGCTGTCACTACTACTATTTCTTCACCAACTACTACTACTGATGCTATTATTACTACATCTACAACTACTAGGACTACTACGCCTTCTACAACTACTTCTACTACTACTTCTACAACCGCTACTACAGCTACTACTACTGCTACTAAAACAACAACTACTACTATTGCTTTAATGCTACTAGTACTACCTCTACCACTATTGCAGCAACTACTATGACTAATACTACAACTACTACTACTGCTGCTACTACTACTAATGCAACAACTACTACTGCTACTGCTGATGCTATAGTTACCGCTGCTACTACTGTTGTTACTACTACTACTGCAACTACTTATACAACTATTTCTATTACTTCTACTACTACTTCTACGACCGCTACTACTTCTACTACTGCTTCTACTACTACTAAAGCTCTAATGCTACGACTACTACTACTACTACTACTACAACTACTATAACTATGAGTAGTATAGCTGCTATCGCCATTATTGCTATTACTGCTACAACTACTGCTACAACGATTATAGTTGTTGTTGCTACTACTAATATTACTACCACTACTACTACTACTACAACAACTGCTACTACTACCACTACTTCGGCTACTACTGGCACTGCTACTGTTGCTTCTCCTACTACTGCTACTACTTTTGCTATTGCTACTACAATTACTACTGCTACTGCTATCACTACTACTACTACTATTACTACTGTTACTGCTGCTGCTGCTACTACTAATACTACAATTGCTAATACTGCTACTACTACTAGTAGTGTTACTACTTTTGATAATATTTGTATTTCTTACTACTACTACTGCTGCTACTGCTAATATTGTTGCTACCATGACTACTACTGCTACGACGACTAACAAAACTACTACTACTACTCCTCCAGCAACAACAACAACAACAACAACTACTACTACTTCTACTAGTACTACTATTATTCCTACTACTACTCCTACTACTGCCACTATTACCACTAATACAACTACTACTATTACTACGACTATGACAGCTACTACTACTACTGCTTCTACTACTACTAATACTACTTTTACTAATACTACTTCTACTACTACTTCTCCTGCTACAACTACTAGTATTGCTAATTCTACTACTACGCCTACTACTACTACTGGCATAACTACAACGGCTACAACTACTTCTACAGCTACAACTACAACTAGTACTACTACTATTATTGCTACAACTACTGCTACAACTACTGCTACTTCTTGAACTCTAGCTGCTGTTATAACTACTATTATTGCTTCTTTTACAACTACTACTACCGCTACTACTACTTTGACAACTACTACAACTATGACTATGGCTATTGCTACAACTAAACTTGTGCTACTACAACTACTACTGCTACCAATACTACTACCACAACTATAGCCATTACAACTACCGCTACTACTATCACTACTTTCGCTACTGGTACCGATACAAGTACTACTACTACTGTAACCACAGCTGCTACTATAACTACTACTACTACTTCTCCTACAACTACCACTACTGCTACTACTACTTTGACTACTACTACTACTACTACTACTACTATGACTACTGCTACAACTCAACTTCTCCTACAACTACTACTGCTGCCACCAATACTACTACCACTACTACAGCTACTACAACTACCGCTACTACTACCACTACTTCTACAACTAGTACAACTACTAGTACTACTACTACTACTATGGCAGCTACTACTACTACTACTGGTTCTCTTGCTACTACTACTTATAGTGCCACTACTACCATTACTACTACTACTACTATTGCAACAACTGTTACTACTACTACTGCGACTATTGCTTCTACTGCTACTATTTCCACTACTAATAGTGCTGCTAATATAACTTACGTAACAACAACTACTACTACAACTACAAATACTACAAATACTACTACTACTACTACAACTGCTATTGCAATAATTGCTACTTCTACTACTGGTACTACTACTTCTATTGCGACTACTGCTACTACTAACAGTGCTACTATTATAACTACTATAACAATAGCTACTACTACGACTACTACAACAACTAATACTACAAATACTACTACTACAACAACTTCTACTCCTACTATTGCTGCTACTACCACTACTGCTGCTTGATCTACTACTACCACTATAACAACTACTACTGCTGCAACTGCTACTAGTACTACTACGACTACTACTAATACTAATAATAATAATAATACTGTGACTACTAGTACTATTACTGAGCTAATGCTGCCAGTACGACCTCTACTACTACTACAACTACTACTACTTCTACTGCTACTACCACTACTACTGCTGCTACAACTAATGCTATTCTGCTACAACAACTGCTTCTATTGCGACTACTGTTGTTGCTACTACTACCACTACTACTTCTTCTACCACCACTATAACTACTACTATAGCAAGTACAACTACTGCTACAACTGCTGCTACTTCTACAACAACCACTACAACAACTACTACTACAGCTTTTACTATGACTATTACTGCTCCTCCTCCTACTCCTACTATTGCTACAACTGCTTATACTACTACTACTGCTACTACTAATAGTGCTACTGCTATAACTGCTGTAACAACTACTATTACTGTAACTACTATAACTACTACTACCATGAAAACTACTACTACAACTTCTACTCCTACTGCTAACTCAACTACTACTACAACAACAACTACTGCTGATAGCATGACTACTATTGCTGAGCTAATGCTACTAGTATTAACTTTACTACTACTACTACTACTACTACTACTACTTCTACTGCTGCTACGACTACTATTGCTACTACAACCAATACTACTATTGCAATAAAAACTGCTACGACTACAACAACTACTACTATTACAACGTCTATTGCTGCTACTACTACTACTACAACAACAACAACTACAACGGATACAACTTCTCGTATAGTTGCTACTGCTACAATGACTACTACTACTAGAACAAATAGTGTTGCTAATTCTGCTACTATTACTGCTGCTACTACTACTACAATTGCTACTACTGCTGCTACTTCTAATAGTATTATCGCTGCCCCTGCTAGTACTATTACTACTAGTGCTACTCCTAATACTACTGCTACTACCACGACCACTGCTAGTACGACTACTACTACTGTTGTTGCTGCTGCAACTACTAATAATGTTGCTAATACTAGTACTACTACTACAACAACAACAACAACAATTAATACTACTACTACTATTATGACTCCTGCTACTACTACTACTACAACAACAACAACTACTACTACTACTTTTAGTATTACTATTATTACTACTACTACTACTATTACTACTACTACCATTACTACCACTACTACTGCTCCAGTTCCTTGTGCTTTTACAACTACTGATACTACTTTTCCTACTACTACTAGTAATACTACTTCTCCTACTAGTACTACTACTTCTACAAATTCGCCTATAGCTACTACTACTACAATAACTACATTTGCTATAACTATTTCAATAGCTACTACTACAACTAGTACTACTACTATTATGGCTACTACTACTACAACGACTATTACTAGTACGACTACTACGATAGATGCTACTACTACTACTACTATCACTACTACTTCTACCACTGTTGCTACGGCTATAGCTACTACTAATACTTCTCCTACTAGTACCACAACAGCTATTACTACTTCTACTCCAACTACTACTACTACGACTACTGCTACATGCCAACTTCTCCTACTACTACAACTACTTGTACCACCACTAGTACTATGACTGTAGATACTACTGCTACTAATTCTACTACAACCACAGCTACTACTAATACTCCTCCTACTCCTCCTACTACCACTGCTACTACTAATACTACTAGTACAACAAGTTCTACTATTACTACTACTGTTAGTGCAACGACTACTATTACCACTGCTACTACTACTACTATCATTATTACTACTTCTACCACTGTTGCTGCTACTACAGCGACTACTAGTACTTCTCCTATGAGTACCACAATAGCTACTACTAATTTTACTCCTAGTACTACTACTACTGCTGCTACGGCAACAAAATGTCTCCTACTACTACTACTTCTGCTGCTACGGCAACAAAACTTCTCCTCCTACTACTACTACTACTTAAACCACCACCACTAATACTACTACAGCTACTACGGCTACTGCTACCAGTGCTACTGCTTCTACTACTACCACAACTGCTACTACTATTATTGCTACTGCTTTTACTACTACTATTACTACTCCTACTGCTGCTGCTGCTACTCCTAATACTACTAGTACAACAAGATCTACTGTTACTACTACTACTACCGCAACTACTACTGCTGCTACTACTACTACTGCTACAAGTGCTACCACTGTCACTACTATTATTGCTACTACTACTTCTATAGCTACTTCTGCTACTTCTAATAGTGCTACTATTACTACAACTATAACAACTAATACTACTAAAATTGCTACAACTACTACTCATATGAATACTACTACTATAACAACTTCAACTGCTGCTATTACTACTATTACTACTAGTACAACTACACCTTCTACTACTACTACTATAGCCACTAATTCTACTACTATTACTTCGTCGACTACTACTACTATTGCTACTACTATGACATCTACTACTTCTTCTACAACTACTACTTATAAATTTACTACTACAAGTACTACTTCTGTTAGTAGTACTACTGCTATTTCTGCGCTAATCCTACTAGTGCTACCCCTACTACTACTACAACTACTACTACTTTTACTGCTACTACCACTGCTATTGCTAATACAACAAGAACTACTGCTGCTACAACTACTCTACCGCTACTACTAATACTACTAGTACTACTACTACTAGTACTACTACTACAACAATAAGTACTACTATAACTACTACTGCTATTACTACCCCCACAACTACCACTACTACTAGTACCACTACTTCTACTACTACTACTCGTACCACTACTTCTGCTAGTTGTAGTACTACAATTATTGTTGTTGCTACAATTGTTACTACTTGTTCTATTATAGTTGTTGCTATAGCTTTTTCCTGAACTACTATTACGTCTGCTACAACTACTATAGAAACTACAAAAACATATATATTTACTATAGCTAATGCTACTACTGCTACTACTATTACTATTGCTACTGCTACTGCTATTGCAGCTACTACAACCGCTCCTGTTGTCACTACCACTACTGCTGCTGCTGCTACCACTAATACTACTACTACTGCTACTGCTACTACTAGTGATGCTGGTAAGACTTCTAATACAATGACTACAACTACTGTAGCTTCAATTATGGCTACTGCTACAACTACTACTATTGCTGTTGTTGCTCCTAGAGTTATTGTTGCGGCTACTACTACCACTACAATACTACTACTACATCACTTCCAACAACTAGAACTACTACTAATATGACTACTACTACTGCTGCTATTGCATCTACTTCTACAACTACTTGTCCTACTGCTACTACTTTTACTATAACTACTAATACTAGTATTACTACAGCTCCTACTATTACTAGTATAGTTACTGCTGCTACTACTACTGTAACTATTATTACTGTTGTTGCCATTGCAACTACTACTACTACTGCTACTAAAGCCACTACTGCTGCTACTCCTACGACTACTACTACTAATGCTACTACAACTCCTACTACTACTGATATTACTACTGCTGCTACTACTACTGTTGATGCTGCTGATGCTGCTGTTGCTGTAGCTACTACTAATACGTCTACAGTTACTTCACCTACTCCAAACACAACCACTACTACAATGGCAGCTACTACTACTGCTACTGCTACTAGTGTTACTCTCACTACTACTACTACTACTTCTACTACTTTTATAACTAAAACATCTACTACTACTACAACCACTACTACAACTGCAACTAGTAGTAGTAGTAGTAGTAGTACTATTGTTGCTACTACTTCGTGTATTACAACTATTGCTGATACGATCTATACTACTACTACTTTTGTTGTTACTACTACTACTACCACAACTACCACTGCTGTTGCTATTGTCACTACAACTACTAATTCTACTACAAGTTCTGCGGCTACCACTACTAATAGTAGCACTATTACCATTGTAGTTTCGACTACTATGACTATTGCTGCTGCTACTATTACCACTACTTTTGCTACAGTTATTATTACTACTACAAATACATCTACTACTACTACTTCTACTACTACTGCTGCTGCTGCTACCACTACTACAACAACAACTACCTCTGCTACTACTATTAGTATTACTAATACAATTGCAACTACTGCTACTACTGTTACTGCTATAATTACTACTATTGCTATGTCAACTACTACTTCTACAGCTACTGCAACTACTACTACTATCTCTATTGCTACTACTACTACTCCAACAACTACTATGCCTACAACCAACGCAACTAATACTACTACTGCTGCAGCTTTTGCTACTGCTATTCCAGCTACTGCTACTATGGCCGCTAAAACTTCTACTACTACGTTTGCTACTACTACTAATTGTACTACTACTACTAATTTTGCTACTACTGCTACTACTACTGCTACTACCACTACTACTAGTTCTATGACCACTATCACTGCTAATACCATTGCTAGTGCTATTACCACTTTACTACCACTATTATTACTAATACTACTCATACTTCTGCTACTACATTTGTTGCTACTACTACTACAACAACAACTATTATTATTGCTCCTGCAACTTCTACTACTACTATTACCGCTACAAATGATATTACTACTACTACTATTGCTAATGCCACGACTAAAACTATTACTACTGCTGCTACTACAACAATTACTACTATTGCTACTCCTACTACTACTACTATTACAACTACTCCTACTACTACAACAACAACTACTACTAGGGCTGCTAAAACTGCTACTACTACTACAACAACAACAACTACTACTATTATGATTGCTGCTGCTACTACTACAACTTCTACAACTTTTGTTACTACCACAACTTCTGCTACCACTTTACTACTACTACTACTACTTCTTCTTCTTCTTCTTCTTCTTCTTCTACTACTACTACTACTACTACTACTACTACTACTACTACTACTACTACTACTACTACTACTACTACTACTACTACTATGATTGCCACTTTCGCTCATGTACTATGACTGCTGCTACTGCTACTACTTTTATGACTACTAATGTTGCCACAGCTACTACTACTACCACTTCAACAATGACAACTACTACTATTAGAATTTCTACACAGATTACTTCTGCTACTTGTGCTACTACAGTTGCCCCTACTACTACTACCACCACCACTAGTACTACTACTACTACTACCACAACAACTACTACTACTACTACAATGACTACAAATACTACTAGTACTATTATTGCTAATATTAGAGCTACTGCTGCTACTGCAGCTACTGATGCTACCCCAGCTACTAGTATTGCTACAACTCCTACTAGGACTACTACTATTAGTGCAACTTGTACTACCACTCCTACTCCAACTCCTACTCCTACCACTACCATTCCTCTAAGAAGTACAACTACTACAACTTCTACAACTACTACTACTTCTACTACTACTAATATTTATACTACTGCTAGTACAACTACTACAACTACTACTATTGCGACTACTACTAGTACTACTACTGTTGTAGCTGCTACTACAGCTACTCGTTCTATTATAATTAAACCCACTCCTACCCTTACTACTCTATAACTAATACTACTACTAATACAACTTCTACTTTAATAAGAATAATGGCTACTACTACTACTCCTACTCCTACTCTAGCCACTACAACAACTACTCCTACTCCTACAATTGCTACTACTACTCCTACTCCTACTCATACTCAAAGTACTGCTTGTACTACAACTATTAGAACTACTAATAATACTTCTGCTTCTCGTAGTCCAACTCCTACTACTACTTCTACACCTACGGCTACTACAACAACAACAACTACTACTCTTATAGTACTACTTCTACTACTACAATTACTACTCTTCGAGAACTACTACTCCTACTACTACAACTACTACTGCTATAATTATAACTACTACATCTACTACTGCTACTACTACTATAGCTAAAACTATATATACTACCAAAACTACAACTAGTACTACTATTACTACTATAATCACTACCAATACTACTACTACTACTACTACCATGACTACTACTACTACTTCTACTATTACTACTACTACTACAACTGCAACTACTACTAGCACTACTACTACTACCTCTATTACTACTACTGCTGCTACGACTAATAAATAATTACTGCAACTACTTCTATTGCTACTACTACTAGTACAACTCCTCCTCCTACTACAACTACCACTGTTGCTCCTTCTACTACTTCTACTACTCCTACTACTATTACTTCTACTCTTACAGCTACTATTGCTACTCCTCCTACAACTACCACTACAATAACTACTATTATTGCTCGTACTTTTACTACAACAACAATAACTACTACTACTACTATTACTACTACTGCTACTGCTGCTGCTGCTACTACTACTACTACTAATTCTACTACTAATATTATGACTAGTGCAACTACTCCAACTAATACCACTACTACTACTTCTACTGCTTATCCATTTCCTTGTATTGGTAGCAGTAGTAGCCGTGGTGGTGGTAGTAGTAGTGGTAGTTGTTGTAGCAAAAGTAGCAATACTAGTAGTAGTAATAGGAATAATAATACTAGTAGCAATCCTAGCAGTAGCAAAAGTTCATCTAGTAGGAGCAACAGTAGTACTAGTTGTAGTAGAAGTAGTAGTAGTCATACTTGTGGAAAATGTATTGGTAGTACTAGAAGTAGTACTAGTAGTAGTAGTATTAGTAGAAGTAGCCACAATAGTAGTAGTAGTAGTAGCAATAGTAGATGCAAAAGCAGTAGTGGTAGCAGTAGTAGCCGCAATTGTTATAGTAGTAGTAGCAATAGAAGCTATAGTAGTAGTAGCAGTAGTAGTAGGAGCAGAAGTAGTGGTAGTTGTAGCAGTAGTAGTTGTGATAGTAGTAGTTGTTGTATTGGTAGTAGTAGTAGTTGATGTTGTTGTAGCTATCATACTAGTAGTAGAAGTAGTAGCAGTAGCAGTAGTAGTAGTAGCATAAGTAGTAGTTGTGATTGCTATAGTAATAGCCGTAATAGTGGTAGTTGTTGTAGGAGTACTAGCAGTGGTAATAGTAGTAATAGTAGTAGCACTAGTAGTAGTGGTAGCAGTAGCAGTAGTAGGTGTGGTAGTTATTGTACTAATATAGTATGAGCTATAGTAATAGTAGTAGAGGTAGCAACTAAAACCTTTAGTAATAAAATTTGTAGTAGTAGCAGCAGTAGTAGTAGTGTTAAATGTAGCAGTAGTGGTTACTATAGTTAAAGAATTAGGAGGAGGAGGAGGAGCAGTAGTAGGAGCAGTAGCTGTTGTGGTAGTGGAAGTACTATAAGTAGTAGTACTAGTAGAAGTTGTAGTAGTATTTGTAGTAGGAGTAGTAGTAGAAGTTGCAGTTGTTGTAGTAGTAGCAATAGTAGCTATAGCAGTAGTAGCAGAAGTAGAAGTAGTAGTAGAACTAGATGTAATATTAGTTGAAGTGGCCGAAGTAGTGGCAATAGGAGAAGAAGTAGTAGTAGTAGAAATAGTAGTAGTAGAAGGAGGAGCAGGAGGTATAGTAGTGTTAGCGATAGTAGTAATATTTAGGATAATAGTAGTAGTAGTAGTAGTAGTAGTATTAGTAGCAGTAGTAGCTGTAGTCATAGCAACCATAGTCCTTGTAGAAATAGTTGCAGTACAAGTGGTAGTAGTAGTAATTGCAATAGTAGTTGCCATAGTACTAGTAGCATTAGTAGTAGTAGTAGCAGTAGTAGGAGCAGTAGGATCAATTACAGCCCCTGTAATAGTAGGAGCTGTAGTAGTAATAGTAGTAATTATCAGAGCTATTTTAGTTGTAGTAGGAGTAGCTATATTAGCTATATTTGTCAGAGTATCAGTAGTTACAGTAGTGATTATCGCAATACTAGTTGTAGGATAGTAGTAGTTGAAACAAGAGCAAAAGTAGTAGTAGTAGTAAGAGTAGCAATAGGGGTAGAGTTGCAGTAGTAGTAGTAGTTGTTGTAGCAGTAGTAGGGGTAGTAGTACTAGTAGTAGAATTAGTAGTAGCAATGTTAGTGGTAGGAGTTGTGGTAGTAGTAGTGGTAGTAGTAGTGGTAGTAGTAGTAGTGCTCATGGTATTGGTAGTAGTAGTAGTCATAGTAGTAACATAGCAATAGTAGCAGTAGTTGTAGCAGAACTCACAGCACGAGTAGTTACTAGTAGTTGTAGTAGTAGTAGTATCAGTAGTAGCAATTGTTGTAGCTGTAGTAGTACTAGTAGTACTAGTAGTTGTGATAAAAGTAGTTGTTGGAGTAGTAGTAGTATTAGTAGTAGTTTTAGTAGTCATAGTAGTTGTAGAAGATGTCATATTAGTAGTAGTAGCAATAATAGTAGTAGTAGCAATAGTAGCAGCTCTAGTACTAGTAGTATTAGTAGCAGTAGCAGTAGCGATATTGGCAATGGTAGCAAAAGTAGCAGCAATTGTAGTAGTAATAGTAGTAGTAGTAGTAGTATAAGTAGTTGGGGTATTAGTTGTAGTAGTAGTAGTAGCTATCGTAGTAATAGTAGTTATAGTAGTAGGAGAAGTAGTAGTTGTCACAATAGCAATAATAGTAGTAGTAGTACTAGTAGAAGTAGTAGTACGCATAATAATAGCAGCAATAGTAGTACCAGTAGTAGTAGTACTAGTTGAAGCAGTAGTAGTTGCAATAGTAGTAGTAGTTGTAGTAGTAATAGCAGTAACAGACGAAGCAGTAGCAACAGTAGCAGTACTAGTAGTATCAATAGTAGCATCAGCCGCAGTAGTAGCAGAAGTAGTAGTGTAGTAGTAATAGTAGTAGTAGTTGTTGTTGTCATTGTTGTAGAAGTTGTAGTAGTAGTAGTCATTATAGCGGTACATGTAGCAGCTATAGTAGCAATTTTAGAAGTAGTAGCAATAATAATTGTAGTAGTAGTACCTATTGAAACAGTTGCAACAGTAGCGGCAGAAGTAGTTGTAGTAGTAGTAGTACGAGTTGTAGATATAGTAGGCATAGTAGCCTTATGAGTTGTGGCAGTGGTACTAGAACTACTTGTAGTAGTAGTGGTAGTAGTAGTGGCAGCAGAAGTAGTAGAAGTAGTAGTAGTAGTAATAATTATGGTAGTAGTACTAGTAGTAGTACAGGTTGTAATAGTAATAGTAGTAGTAGTAGTATCAGCAACAGTAGTAGAAGTAGTAGCAATAGCAATAGCAACAACAGCAACAACATTAGTAGTAGCGGTACAGTAGTAGTTGAAGAAAAGTAGTAGTAGCAGTAGTAGACGAAGCAGTAATAATTGTTATTGCGGTAGTAGTAGTTGTAGTAGTTGTGATAGTACCTGTAGTAGTAGTAGTATTAGTAGAAGTAGTAGTAAGAGTAGTTTTAGTAGTTGTAGTTGATGTAGCAGTAGCAGTAGTAGACGAAGCAGTAATAATTGTTACTGCGGTAGTTGTAGTTCTAGTAGTTGTCGTAGTACTTGTAGTAGTAGTATTAGTAGAAGTAGTAGTAAGAGTAGTTCTAGTAGTTGTAGTTGATGTAGTGGTAGTAGTAGTAGTTGTGGTAGTCGAAGTTGAAGTAGCAGTAGTAGTAGTCGTAGTTGTAGTAGTAGTAGTAGTAGGGTCATAGTAGTAGAAGTAGGAGTAGTAGTAGCAGAAGTAGTAGTAGTAGTGGAAGTAGTATTAGAAATAGCAGTTGTAGCAGTAGTAGTAGCTGTAGTGGTTGTAGCGGTGGTAGTCGTAGCTATATTAGTAGTAGTAGTTGTAACAATAGCTGTCACAGTAGCAGTATTAGTAGTAGTCACCGTAGTAGTAGTAGTAGTAGTAGTAGTAGTAGTAGTAGTAGTAGTAGTAGTAGTAGTAGTAGTAGTAGTAGTAGTAGTAGTAGTAGCAGTAGTAGTGTATTAGTAGTTACTATTGTAGTAATAGTTTTGGTTATAGAAGTTATAGTTGTGTAGTATTGGTTATTGTTGATGTTGTGGTAGTAGAAGTAGTTGTACTAGTATTAGTAGCAGTAGTAAGTAGTAGTAGTGCTGGTTATACTATTAGGAGTAGTAATGGTAATAGTAGTAGCAAAAGCAGAAGAAGCAGTAGTAGTAGTTGTAGTAGTAGGAGTAGTAGTGTTTTGGAGGTAGTTGGAGCAGTAGTTGTAATAGTAGTAGCAGTAGCAGAATTAGTAGCAGCAGCAGCAGTAGTAGTAGTAGTAGTCATAGTAGCAATTGAAGTAGTAATTGTAGTTGTAGTTGTGGCTGTAGTAGTAGTAGCTGTTGTAGTAGGAGTTTTAGTAGCTGTAGTAGTACTAATAGTAGTAGGAGTATAAGTAGTTGTAATAGTAGATGCAGTAGTAGCAGTAGTAGTGGTAGTAGTATAAGTAGTTATAACAGTAGTAGCAGCAACAGTAGTAGTGGAAGTTGTTGTAGCATTAGTAGTAGTAGTAATTGAAGTAGTATTCGTGGCAGAAGCCATCATAGTAGGAGTGGTAGGAGTACTTGTCATTATTGGGAACATAGTGGTAGTAGTTAATATTGTAGTAGTTGTAGTTGTTGTAGTCATAGTAGTCCTAGTTGTCGTAGTCTTAGAAGCCCTAGTTGTAGTAGTAATAGTAGTAGTAGCAGTGGTAGTTGTAGGAGAAGTAGTAGTAATAATAGTTATGTAAGCAGTAGCAATTTGCAGTAGTAGCAATAGTAGTAGTAGAAGTGGTAGGAGATGTAGTAGTAGTAGCAGCAGCAGAAGTAGCAACAATAGCAATGATAGCAGTAGCAGTAGTAGTTGTTGTTGTAGTAGATGTTGTTTTAGTAGTAGCAGAAGTAGTAGAAGTTGTAGTAGTAGTAGTAGCAATAGTAGTACCGGCAGCAACAACAACAATAGTAGTAGTAGTAGAACTAGTAGAAGTAGCAGTAGTAGTTGCAGAAGTAGTAGTAGTGGTAGAAGTAGTAGCAGTAGTCATTGTAGTAGTAGCCGCAATAGTAGTAGTAGGAGGAGGAGGAGTAGTTGTCCCTATAGTTGTATCATTGGTAGTAGTTTTTGTAGCAATACTAGTAATCACCGTAGCAGTTGTATTAGTAGTTGTTGTAGCAGCAATAGCAGTAGCATTAGTGGTTATAGTAGTTTTACTAGTATTAGTTGTTGTTATAGTAATAGTAGTAGTAGCAACGGTCATAGTAGTAGTAGTGGTAGTAGTAATAGTAGTAGTAGCAAAAGTAGTAGTAGTAGCACCAATAGCAAAAGTTGTAGGAACAACAATAGTAATAGTAGTAGTGGTAGTAGTAGCATAAGTGGCAGCAGTAGTACTAGCAGAAGTTATAGTAGAAGCAGTAGCAGTAGTAGCATTATTAGTAGTAGCTGTAATAGCAATAGTAGTAATAATAGTAGCAGACATAGTAGTAGCAGCAATAGTAGTATTAGTAGAAGTAGCTGGAGTCGTAGTAAAGTATTAGTAGCAGCCAATAGCATAGTACAAGAAGCAGTACTAGTAGTAGTTGTTATTGTTGTATTTGTAGTAGTCATAGTAGTATTCTTATTAGTAGTAGTGGTCATAGAAGGAGTAGTAGTAGTAGTCCTTTTGTAGTAGTAGTAATAGTAGTAGAAGTAGGCATAGCTATAACAGTTGTACTAGTAGTTGTAGTAGTAGTAGTAGTGCAATAGTAGGAGCAGCAGTATTAGTAGTAGTGGTAGCAGTAGTAATTGTAGTAGTAGAAGTAGTAGTAGCAGCAGCAGTAGTAGCAGTAGTAGCAGTAGCAATCGAAGTAGTAGTAGAAGAAGAAGTAATAGTAGTAGTTGTAGCAGCAGTGGTACAAATAGTAGTTGCAGGAGAAGGAGTTGTTGCAGTAGCAAAAGGAGTAGTAGTAGTAGAAGCAATAATCATTGTATTAGTGGGAGTAATAGTAGGAGCAAGAGTAGCAGTAGTTGTAGTTGTAGTTGTAGTGTAGCTGCAAAAGCAGTAGTTAAAGTAGTTGAGGTAGTAGTAGTAGTAGTTGTCATAGTACAAGTAGTAGTAGTAGCAACAGTAGCAATAGTAATAGTTTTAGTAGTAGTTGTTGTAGTAGGATTAGTAGTTGTAGTCATAGTAGTAGTAATAGCTAGAGTAATAGTAGTTAAATTAGTAGTAGTAGTCGTTGTAGTAGTAGTAGGAGTAATAGCAGTAGGAATTGTACTAGTAGTAGTAGTAACAACCATAGTAGTAGTAGTAGTATTCATCGCAAAAATAATAGTTGTAGTAGATGTTTTTGCAACAGTAGTAGTAACTCCAGCAGTGGGAGTAGTGGTCATAGTAGTAGTAGTAGAAATTGTTGGAGCATTGCTATTAGCATAAGTTCTAGTGGGAACAGTGGGGGGTCGTTTCGAATGGGGTTAGGGCTAGGGTCACCTCAGCCTGACCAGACTATCTTCCAAATACCAAAATTTTGACCGCACTAACATTATTTAATTCATTTAAATTATAATAAGGATTTAACTGAAAAACCCTCGATTCATCTAAATCGTTAGACTTTGATCCAACGGCTCAAATTGCCTCAGTCGAAACCCTAACCATATAATCATCTCCTCCTCCGCCCCCCCCCCCCCCCCGCCCCCCCCCCGCCCCGCGACACCGCCGCCCATAACCGCCCTAATCTCCACCATCATTGCCTGCGCGAGCTTGGCCGATGAGCTCCGTGCGTGACCTTGGCTGGCGAGCTCAGCTGGCGAACTCCACGCGCAAGATATGCGCCCGAGCTGCCCATGTAAGCTTGGCCGGGGAACTCCGCGCACGAGTTCGGCGCCCGAGTTGCCAACGCGACCTCCGCCGGTGAGCTCTGCGCGTGAGCTCGACCGACAACGTGATGGGTCTCGTGAAGAAGATGAACAGTAGTATGTGACCAGTACTCACTAGAGGGCATTTTTTTTCACAAAACATTTTAACCATCTGCAAACCAGATCAGTAACCAAACGGGCCTTAGTTGTAGTAGTAGGAGTAGTTATAGTAGAAGTAATAGTAGCCACAATTGTAGTAGCAGTCATAGTAGTAGTAGCAATCATAGTAATAATAGTAGAAGTAGTATTAGTAGCAGTAGCAGGAGTAGTTCTAGCAGTAGTAGCAATAGTAGTAGTAGTTGTTGTAGAAATAGTTGCAACTGTAGTAGTAGTTGTAGCAGATGGTGTAGTCATAGTTGGAGTAGTAGGATTAGCAGAAGTTGTAGTAGGAATAGTAGTAGGAGTATGACTTGGAGCAAGGCTAGTAGTAATAGTAGGATTAGTAGTGGCAATAGTAGGAGTAGCAGTAATCGCAGAACTACTATTAGTTATTGTAGCTGTAGTAGTGGCAGTGGTAGTAGTAGTAGTAGTTGAAGTAGTAGATATAGTAGCCATAGTTGTAGTAGTAGGAATAGGTGTAGAAGTTGTATGAGAAGCAGCAGCAGCAGCAGTAGTAGAAGTAGTAGTAGTAGTAGTAGTAGTATTAGTAATAATAGTAGTGGTAGTAGTAGTAGTAGAAGTAGAAGGAGGGGGAGTAGTAGTAGCAATAGTAGTTGAAGTAGCAGTATTTGTAGGAGTAGTAGTAGAAGCTGTACTAGTACTACTAGTAGTAGTAGTCGTAGTACAAGTAGTAGTATTAGTTCTAGTGGTAGTTGTAGTTGTAGGAATAGTGGTAGTAAAAGTAGCAATAGCAGAAGTAGTGGTGGTGGTGGTGGTGGTAGTAGTAGTAATACTAGTAGTACTAGTAGTAGTTCAAGTAGTTGTAGTAATAGATATAGTAGCCATAGTAGTAGTAGTAGGAATAGGTGTAGAAGTTGTATGAGAAGCAGCAGCAACAGCAGTAGTAGAACTAGTAGTAGTAGTAGTAGTAGTAGTAGTAATAATAGTAGTGGTAGTAGTAGTAGTAGAAGTAGAAGGAGGAGGAGTAGTAGTAGCAGTAGTAGTTGAAGTAGCAGTATTTGTAGGAGTAGTAGTAGAAGTTGTACTAGTACTACTAGTAGTAGTAGTAGTAGAAGTAGCAGTATTAGTTCTAGTGGTAGTAGTAGTTGTACGAATAGTAATAGGGGTAGGAGTAGTAGTAGTAAAAGTAGTAGTAGCAGCAGTAGTGGTGGTGGTGGTGGTGGTAGTAGTAGTAATACTAGTAGTACTAGTAGTAGTTCAAGTAGTAGTAGTAGCATTAGTAATAGTAGTCATAGTATTAGTAGGAGTAGTTGTAGTAGTAATAGGAGTAGAAGTAGAAGTAGCAGTAGAAGTAGTAGTAG
>RXID01011127.1:0-44080 GCA_005019695.1 Trichopus zeylanicus subsp. travancoricus | reverse complement strand
TTTGGAGTAATAGCAGTAGTAGCTGTCGTAGTATCAGTCATAGTAGTACTAGTAATAGTAGTAGTAGTAGTAGTAGTAATAGTATAGCAGCAGCAGTAGTACTACTAATACTAGTAGCAGTTGTAGTACTAGCAGCAGTTGCGGATGTAGTAATAGTAGTAGTTATTGTTATTATTGTTGTTGTTGCTACTACTACTACTTCTCCTATTACAGCTACTACTTCTGCTACTAATACCACTTCTACTACTAATACCACTTCTACTACTACTACTACAACTTCTGTTACTGCTACTACTGCTACTACGACTACAACAACAACAACTACTTCTGCTACTAATACCACTTCTACTACTACTTCCGCTTCTACTACTACTACAACAACTTTTGTTACTATTACTACCACTACTACGACTACAACAACAACAACAACTATTACTCCAGCTACTACTAGTACTCCCACTACTACTAATACTATTGCTACTATCTCTACTACTATGATGACTTCTACTACCACTACTGCTACTCCTACAACAACAACAACAACAACAATAACAACAACAACAATTACTACTACTACTACCACTAATACTACTTCTATTTCTACTACTACTACCACCACCGCTACTACTACTACTACTTCTACTGCTTTGCTACTACTACTGCTACCGCTATTGCTACAACTATTACTGCTGTTACTGCTACTGCTACTTCTACTACTACTAGTACTACTACTCCTATTGCTACTACTACTGCTACTTCTGCTGCGACTACTAGAACTACTGCTGCTGCTACTACTACTGCTGCTACTACTACTAATATAACTACTACAACAACCATTATTACTATTATTGCGACTGCTGCTACTACTACTACCACTACTACTGCGGCTACTAATACTACTAATACTACTATAACTAGTACAACTACTACAGCTGCTGCTGTTGATGCAGCTAATACTATGACTACTCCCATGACTACTACTCCTATTACCACTACTTATACTACTATGACTACTACTTCTAAAACTACTATTACTACTAGTACTATAATTATTACTAATACTTCTACATCTGCTACTTCTACAGCTACTACTATTACTACTACCACTGCTACTGCTACTACTGCAACAGTGGCTACTGATTCTACTAGTACTACTATGACTACTACTGCTACTATTGCAGCTACTACTTCTATTGCTACTACTAGTCCTATTATTATCACTACCACCACTGCTACTATTAGTACTAATACTTCTACTACTACTACTACTGCTACAACTACTACTATTGCTACTACTACTGCAACTACTACTACAATGACTCCTACTACTAGTCCCACTACTAATACTACTGCTACTACTACTACAACTACTGCTAAGAATACTATAACAACTAATACTGCTACTGTAAGACTACTATTCCAAATACTACTACTACTAATACTAATTGTAACACTACTACTACAACTACTACTACAATTACCACTACTTCTGATGCAACTATTGCTACTACTTTAGCTAGTACTCATAGTACTCCGGCAACTACTGCTGCAACTTCTACGACTATTACTACACTGCTGCTACTACTACTATTTCTACTACTGCTACTGCTACTATTACTACTAGTTTTACTACTACTACTATTACTGCAACAACAACTGCTACTACTGCTATTACTACTGTTGCTGCTACTGTTACTCGTACCACTACTGCTACCTCACCAATTGTTAATAGTACTGTTGCAGCTTCTGCTACTTCTATTGCCACTGCTACTGTTACTCATAATAGTGCTCCTACTACAACCACTACTACTTCTATTACTACTACTACTACTATTAGTCCAATTACTGCTCCTTCTCCTACACCTATTCCTACTACTACTACTCCTACTACTTCAATGACTATTACTAGTACCATTAGTACTACTACTACAACTACTACTATATCTACTTCTGCTGCTATTACTACTACTCCTCCTCCTCCTAATACCACTACTCCTAATACTATCACTACTACTACTGCTGCTACTATTATTATTATTATTATTGTTACATCTACATTTGCTCCTACTGTTGTTACTACAACTACTTCTGCTACTGCTACTGCTACTACTACAATAACTACTACTAATTCTATTAGTACTACTACATCAACTACAGCTGCTATAGCTACTGCTATTACTTTTGCTACTACTAGTCCTATTATTGCCACTACAACTGCTGCTACTATTACTACTACTACTTCTACTACTACTTCTGCTACGACTACTGCTACTACTTTTGTTGCTGCCATAGCTACTACCACTCCAACAACTACAGTTACTGCGACTACTACTACTACTTCTACCTCTACTACAATTGCTACTATTACTGTTGCTACTACTACGACTACTACTACTACTCCTACTAATACGACTACTACTACTACAATTATAGAGACTACTACTGCTGCTGCTCCTACTACTACTGCTGCTATTGCTGCTACTAATATTACTACTCATTCTACGTCTCCTACTAATACTACTACTGCAACTGCTACTTATGCTTCTACTACTGTGACTACGACTACGACTACTACTATAACTACTACCACTACAGCTATTGCTGCTACCCTTACTACTACTACTTCAACTACTGCTACTACTACTGTACCTGCTACTGATGCTACTACTGCAACTACTACTATTACCACTACTATTACTATTACTGCTACTACTACGACTACTACTACTTTTACAGCTACTACTGTACCGACTAATAATACTACAACTAGTCCTGCTACTATTACTACTTCTACAACTGTTGCTACTACTGCTGTTACTACTACTACTACTACTAATATTGTTGTTGTTGCTGTTGCGACCACTACTACTGCTACTACGACTTCTCCAATTACTAATACTACTGATGCTACTACTACTGCTACTGCTACTACTGCTACTACTTTCGCTACTACTAACACCATTATTACTATTACTACTACTGCTTCTATTGCTACTGCAATTACTACTATTACAACTACTGCTGCTACTACTACTGGTGCTACTACTATAACAACTACAAGTAAATACTTCTCTTGCTACTACTACTGCTACTGTTGTTGCTACAACTACAACTACTGCTACTGCTAGTAGTAGTACTACTACTACCTCTACAACTATTAGAGCTGCTACTCCTGCTACTACGACTACTGCTACTAGTACTCCTCCTCCTCCTACTACTACTGCTATTAGTACTTCTATTACTATAGCTACTACTACTATTTCTACTACTGTTGCTGCTACTACTACTGCTACTGCTACTGCAACTACTACTACTACTACTACTACTACTACTACTACTTTTACTGCTACTACTACTCCTACTACTCCTGATAAAACTTTTGCTACTACGGCAACTATTGCTGTTGCTGCTACTACTACTGCTACTACTATTGCTACTACTACTGCTACAACAACTGCAACTTCTACTACGACTACTTCTTGTACTCCTACTACTACACCTACTACTACTATTGCTACCACTACTACTACCACTACTTCTACTACTCCTACTACAACAACAACTAATAGTAACACTACTACTGCTACTGCTACAATGACTACAGTTACTAGTACTACTATAGTTACTTCTACTACAACTAGTTCTTCTACAACAACAACAACAACAACAAATACTATTACTAGTACTACTACTATTATAACAACTACTACTCCTACAACTTCTGTTACTACTACAACTCTACTGTTACTGCTATTACTACTACTGCTACTGCGACTGCTATTATTACTACTACTACTTCTACTACGACTCCTGCTACAACTCCGAATATCATCACTACTACTTATACTCCTACTTCTACTCCTACTACTACTACTACTTCAATTTTTACTTCTACAACTTCTGCTGCTGCTACTACTTCTACTACTACTATTACTACTACCGCTGCTGCTGCTGCTACTACTAACACCACAACCACTACTATTACTACAACTACTACTACTATTACTACTACTACAACAACAACTACTATTGCAACTCCTACTAGAACTCTGACTTCTACTACCACTACTCCTACTACCACTACTACTATTACTACTGCTACTACTACTACAACTACTGCTTCTATTACAACTACGACTCTTGCTGCTACTACTTCTGCTACAACTACTATGACAACTATTACTCCATATGTTGCTACCATTACGACAATAATAACAACTACTACTGCTACTTCTATTGCTATTACTACTGCTATCACCACCACTACTACAACCTCTACAACTATAACTACTGCTACTACTGCTACACTACTACTACTACTACTACTACTACTACTATAACTGCTACTAATGCTACTACTAATACAACTACTGCTGTGACTGCTGCTACTACCGTTGTTGCTGCTACGACAACTACTACTACCTCTACAACAACTACTAGTGCTACGACTACTACACTACTACTGCAAATACAACTATTGCTACTACTACAGCTATAACAATTAATACTACTACTCCTCCTCCTATTATTGCTACAGCTACTTATACTAATACTACTAGTAAACCTACTACTAGTGCTGCTGCTACTATTACCACTAGTACTGTGCTACTGATACTACTACTGCTACAACTACTAGTATGATGACTGCTCCTACTGCTATTGCTACTACAACAACTACAACTACTGGCACTGCTACTAGCTCCACTACTGCAACTACTACTACTACTACTACTTCTTCTAATACTACAACTGCTACTACAACAACTACTACTACTCTTGCTGTTACTAGTACTACTACTACTACTATATCTACTACTAATACTACTACTTCTACTACTACAACAACTACTGCTGCCTCTGCTACTGCTGCTACTACTACTACGACTGCTCCTCCTACACTTCCTCCTCCTGCGACTCCAACCACTTATACAACAAGTACTACCACATTTACTACTACTACTACTATTGCTACTACCGCCACTACTACTACTATCGCTACCACTACTGTTACTATTACTACTACTACCACAATGATTACAAGTACTACAACTACAACTTCTGCGGCTACTACTACAACTACTACTACTACTACTACTACTCATGCTAATGCCTCTACTACTACTACTAACGCTATTACAACCACCACCACCACTAGTACTCCTATTACCACCACTACTACACCTACGACTAGTACTACTACTATTACTTCTACTACTACTATTATTACACTACTTCTACTTTTGCTACTACTGTCGTTACTACTAGTACAACTACTACTGCCACCACTACTACCACTACAACAACTACTGCTGCTGCTACTGCTACAACAACTACTGCTGCTACTACTGCTACAACTACTACTGCTGCTACTACTTCTTCTAATAGTATTGCTACATCTAGTCCTTTTACTACTAGTACTATAGCTACCATGATACAACAATAACTACCGCTAGTACTAGTACTACTAATACTACAACAACTACTACTACAATTACTGTTGCTACTATAATGATAGAACTACTACAATAACAACAACAACTACTCGTACTGCTAGTACTACTCCTACAATTACTACTACTAATACTACTACTAGTACTATAACTACTCCTACCATGACTACAACTACTACTACGACTACTACTGCTACTGCCACTCCTACTAGTAGTCCTATTACTACAACTACTACTGCTACTGCTACCTCTACTACTTCTACTATTACTATAACTACACAACTACTACAACTATTACTACTAGCACTACTACTACTCCAACAACTACTACTATTACTACTACTAATAATACTACTAATATGAATGCTACTACTACTACAACTATGAATTCTACTACTACTGCTACTACTTCTGCTACTGCTACTACTACTACAATTCATACTCCTACTCCTACTATTGCAGCTACTACTACTCTCTCCCACTACTAATACAATAGCAACTATGACTCCTACAGCAACTCCTACTACTACTACTAGTTCTGCTACTACTACTAATAATAATATTACAACTAATGTTGCTACTGCTGCTACTACAACAACAACTACTACTACTACTACTGCTCCTCCTACTACTACTACTACTACAAATACTACTACTACTACTACTACTACGACTACTACTACGATTTATACTATTACCACTACGACAGCAACTACTATTGTTGGTACTACTGCTACTAATGTTGCTATTATTACTACTACTACTATTGTTAGTAGTCCTACTACTATTATTGTTAGTAGTACTACTACTACTACTATGCCACTACTACTCCAACTACTACTAAAACTATTGCTACTACTACTGCTACTCCAACTCCCACTACTTCTACCACTCCTACTACTACTACTACCCCTACTCCAACAACAACAACTACTACTACAAATACTAGCACGTCAACCACTCCTACTGCTACTACTACTACTCTTACTACTACAAGAATGACTATAGCTACTGGCACTACAATTACCTCTACCAAAGCGACAACTACTACTACAACTACCTCTAATACTACAACTGTTGCGCTACAACTACCACTACTACTCCTACCGCTACTACTGCTACTACTACTATATCAACTACTAATACTACTACTCTACTATTACGACTACTGCTGCTGCTCTTACTACTACTACTAATACTACTACTATTACTACTACTGCTACTACTATTATTACTACTAATCCTCCTCCTCTGCCTCCTCGTCCTGCTAGTACTACCACACTAGAACCAGTACTACCACATTTACTACTACTACTACTACCACCACCACCACCACTACTATTACTAGTATTACTACTACTGCTGCTGCTACTACTACTACTGCTAAAACTACTACAATAATAACTTCTCCCATTACTCCTACTACTTCAGTTACTCCTATTACTCCTCCTACAACAACAACAACTACTACTACTACTATAGCAACTACTATAACTACAAGAACAATTGCTACTACTACTACTTCTCCTGCTACTACTATGACTATGATTATTACAACTACTACTTCTGTTGCTACTACTACAATAACAACTACTGCTGCTACTACTACTAGCAATACCTCTACAACTGGTACTGCCGCTATTACCACCCATCTGACACTACTGCTACTACTACTACTGCAACTACAACAACAACAACAACTACTACTACTACTACTACTCCTACTGCTACTATTACTACAACTACTACTGTTACTGCTACTACTACTACTACTACTACTACGACTACTACTTCTACCACTACTATTATTATTGCTACTTCTCCTTCTGCTACTACAGTTGCTACAATTAGTACTACCACTACTGTTGCTACTTCTAAACTATAACAACTGTTACTACTACTGCTGCTACTACTATGACTACTACTGTAGCTACTGCTACTACTATTGCTACTTCGATTGCTACAACTAGTCCTTTTACTCGTAGTACTACTGCTAGTAATGCAACAACTACAACTACTGCTACTACTACTGCTGCAACTACTACTGCTGCTGTTACTACTACTACTGTTACTACTACTACTGCTGCTACTGCTACTACTACTACTACTACTACTGCTGCTGTTCCTACTACTACACTACTACTATAACTACTATTACTCCAACAACTACTCCAACAACTACTACTAATACTAGCACTACTACTACTACTACTGCTACAACTACTACCATTACTACTACCGCTACTACTACTTCTACTTCTGCTACTACTACTTTTGCTACTAGTAGTACTACTGCCACGACTACTACTGCTATTGCTACTACTACTACTGCCACTACTACAACTACTGTTGTTGCTGTTGTTGCTATTGCGAATATTACTACTGCTACTCCTACTATTACTAATCTTTTTGCTGCGGCTATTACTGCTACTACTACTACTGCGACAATTGCAGCCATTACTACAGCTACTACTATTGTTGCTCCTTTAGCTACTAATACGGCTACTACTAATACTATTACAACTACTGCGACTGCTACTACAACTACTACTACTAATACTACTAGAACTAGTACTATAACTGCTGCTGTTGCTAATAATACTACTACTCTTGCTACTTCTATAACTACTACTACAGCTACTGCTACTGCGGCTATGTCTGCTACTACTATTACGATTAGTACTATTGCCACTATTACTACTACTATAACAAATACTACTAGCACAACAACAACAATGACTACTATTACCACTACTACGACTGCTATAGCTTCTACTCTTAGAATTGCTATTGCTGCTACTACTTCAATTGATACTGCTACTAGTACTACTACTGTTGCTTCAACTGCTATTGCTACTACTACAACTACTACAACAACTACTGCTGCTACTAGTGCTACCGCCACTACTCTTGCTATAACTATTGCTGCTACTAGTGCTACCGCCACTACTCTTGCTATAACTACTACTAGTAGTAGTAGCATTAATATTAATACTACTACTACAACAACTACTAATACTTCTACACCCACAACTACGATAGCTACTACTACAACTTCTACACAAATTGCTACTTCTACTACTACTGCTACTACAGCTACCACTACTATTACTGCAACTATTATTATTACAACAACAACTACTACTACTAGTGGTACTACTACTTTTGCTACTACAACTACTAATAATGCTGCTGTTGCTTCTACTACCACTACTACCACTGATCTTACTATTACTACTACTACTAGTACTGCTATTGCTGCTGCTACATCTACTACTACTACTTCTACTACTTCTACTACTGCAGCTACTACTATAGCTGCTACTATTACAACTCCAACTACTACTGCTACTACTCAAACCTATACTATTGCTACTGCTACAACTTCTACAACGACTACTGCAACTACTACTACTACTACTACTACTACTACTACTACTACTACTACAACGGTACTACTACTACAACTACAATTACTAGCACTACTACTAATACTACTACTGCTACTACTATCACCATACTACTGCTTTACTCTTGTTGCTACTACTATTACTATTGCTACTAATACTGCATCTACTACTACTGTTGTTGCTCCTTTAGCAACTAATACGGCTACTACTACTACTAATATTACAACTACTGCGACTGCTACTACAACTACTATTGCTACGGCTACTACTACTACTAATATTACTAGAACTAGTACTACAACAGCTGCTGCTACTAATAATACTACTACTCCTACTACTTCTATAACTACTACTATTGCTACTACTACTGTGACTACTTTTGCTACTACTATTACAGTTAGTATTATTGCCACTACTGCTACTACTATAACAAATACTACTAGCACAACAACAACAACAACTACTACCCTTAGAACTACTATGCTGCTACTACTTCAATTGATACTACCACTACTACTATTGTTGCTTCAACTGCTACAGCTACTGCTACAACTACTACAACAACTGCTGCTACTAGTAGCATTACAATTAATACTACTACTACAACTACTAATACTTCTACACCCACAACTACGACTTCTACTACTACAACTTCTACTAGTATTGCTACTTTTGCTACTACAGCTACCACTACTATTACTGCAGCTATTATTATTACAACAACAACTACTACTAGTAGTAGTACTACTATTTTTGCTCCTACTACTACTAATACTATCGTTGTTGCTCCTACTACTACTACTACCACTGCTCTTACTATTACTAATACTACTACTAGTACTACTACTGCTACTGCTACTGCTACTATTACTACTTCTACTACTTTTGCTACTACAGCTACTACTATTACTTCTCCAACTACTACTACTGCTACTCAAACTTGTACTGTTGCTACTGCTATAACTTATACAACGACTACTGCAACTACTATTACTACCACTACTACTACTGCTACTTCTCCTACTACTACTACTACTGCTACTACTACTACTACTACTACTACTACTACTACTACTACTACTACTACTACGGCTACTACTACTACAAATACAATTACTAGCACTACTACTAATGCTACTACTGCTGCTACTCCTGCTACTACTGTCGTCAGACTACTGCTTTACTCCTGTTGCTACTACTATTACTATTGCTAATAATACTGCATCTACTACTACTACTATAAATACTACTACAACTTTTGCTACTACTACTTCTACTAGTACTACTACTACGGCTACTAATGCTGCTGCTACTACTGATACAATAACAGTAGCTACTACTACTACTACTATTATCGTTACTGCTCATAGTATTATTGCTGTTGCTACTACTACTATTGCCGATACCACTACTATTACTACTATACCTACTTCTTCCCCTACTGCTACAACTGCTACTACTAATATTATTTTTCTTGGTACCTCTACTACTTCTCCTACTACTACTACTACCACTACTATGACTACCGTTATTATTATTGCTGCTACTATTGCTACTGCTACTACCACTACCACTACTACTACTACTGCTACTGCTGCTACTACTACTACTACTACTATTACTACTACTACCACTACTACTACAACAACTATTGCAACTACTGCTACTGGGGCTATTTCGACCATAACTCCTATTACTTCTACTACTACTACTACTACTACTACTACTACTACTACTACTACGGCTACTACTACTACAAATACAATTACTAGCACTACTACTAATACTACTACTGCTGCTACTACTATCGCCAGACTACTGCTTTACTCCTGTTGCTACTACTATTACTATTGCTAATAATACTGCATCTACTACTACTACTATAAATACTACTACAACTTTTGCTACTACTACTTCTACTAGTACTACTACTACGGCTACTAATGCTGCTGCTACTACTGATACAATAACAGTAGCTACTACTACTACTACTATTATCGTTACTGCTCATAGTATTATTGCTGTTGCTACTACTACTATTGCCGATACCACTACTATTACTACTATACCTACTTCTTCCCCTACTGCTACAACTGCTACTACTAATATTATTTTTCTTGGTACCTCTACTACTTCTCCTACTACTACTACTACCACTACTATGACTACCGTTATTATTATGCTGCTACTACTATTGCTGCTGCTACTACCACTACCACTACTACTACTACTGCTACTGCTGCTGCTACTACACTACTACTATTACTACTACTACCACTACTACGACAACAACTACTGCAACTACAGCTACTGTTGCTATTTCGACCATAACGCCTATTACTTCTACTACTACTACTACTACTACTACTACTACTATTACTACTACTACTACTAATACTACAACTACTACCACTACTACTACTATTACTACTGCTCCCACTACTGCTACTATTACTACTACTACTACTATGACTACTACTGCTATTACCACTACTACTACTACAACTACTACTGCTACAACTACTACGACTGCTTCCGTTACTACTGTTGCCACTACTACTACAGCTACTACTATTACTAATACTCCTAGTACTACTATAGCTTCTACTATTACTATTACTACTGCTACCAATTCTATTGCTACAACTCCTATTACTACTACTATGACTACTGCTTCTACTACTAGAACTACTACTCCTAGTCCGAAACCTACTCTACAACCACTACTACTATTATTGCTACTTCTTCAACTAATACTACTACCACTACTGCTACTTCTACTACTAGTACCACAACAACTACTACTACTATCACTGCTGCTGCTGCTACTGCTACTACTACCACTACTGCTACTACTGCAACTACTACTACAATTGCTACTACTATCCTACTACCACTGCTACTACTGCTACTGCTACTAGTACTTCTACAACTTCTGCTACTACTACTACTACTGTCGCTGCTACTGCTACTCCTACTGCTATGACTATTACTACTACTACTATTATTACTTCTACTACTATAACAACGAGAATAACAACAATAACTACTACTACTACTATTACAACAGCTACTACTACTTCTGTTACTGTTACTGTTCTACTATTATTGCTATTACTACTATTCCTACAGCTACTACTGTTGCTACTACTACTACTACTATGACTCTCACTACTACTCCTAATACTGCCACTACTATTTCTACTCCAACTACTACTCTTATATTACTACTAGTACAACTGCTACTATTACTACTACTGCTGCTACTACAGCTGCTGTTGCTATTATTAGTACTACTACTACTACTACACTTAATACTACTACTGCTATAGCTGATACTAGTACTACTACTACTAGTACTCCTACTATTACTGCTACTACTACAACTGTGGCTACTACTATCACTACTACTACGGCGGCTAGTACTACTGATACTACTACTTCTACAACTACAACGCCATCTATTGCTACCATTATGACAACTACTATTGCTACTACTATTACTTCTACTACTACTGCTGCTATTACCACTACTACTACTACCTCTACCACTACTACTACTGTGGCTACTGTTATACCATTACCACAACAACAACAACAACTACTACTACTGTTGTTGCTGCTGCGACTACTAATACTACTACTACAACTACAACTACTACTATCACTACTACTACTACTATTACTACTACTACTACTACTACTACTACAACTACTACTGCCTCTACAACAACTGCCATTAGAACTACTACTACACTACCACTACACTATTACTACAACTACTACTGTCGCTACTACTAATACTACTACTCCTATTTTTCCTACTACTGCTACTACTACTACAACTAATACTACCTCTAGAACTACTACTACTACTACTACTATTGCTACTATTACCACCACTACTGCTGCTACTATAACAACTAGTACGACAATTAGTCCTACTGCTACAACAACTACAACTATTGGAACTACCACTACCTCTACTATAGCGACTGCTACTACTATTACTACTTCTAATACTACAAATGCTACTACTACCACGACTACTCCTACTATTACTACTACCACTGCTACTACTCCTACTATCACAACTACCACTACTACGGCTACTACTAATACTACTACTACTTCAACAACAACAATTACCACTACTACTACTAATATCACTACAACAATAACAACAACTACTACTATTGCTACTACTACCACTTTCACGATTACTAATACGACAACTACAATGACAATAACTATTACTACTACTACTACTACTACCGTTAATACTAATACTACAATTACAACAATAATAACTGCTACTACTATTACTCCTACTACTACTGCAACTACTACTACGACTACTACTACGACTACTACTACTATTGCTATAACTACTACTATTCCAACACCTACTCCTACTATTGCTTCTACAATGACTACTACTTCTTCTACTACTACTCCTACTCCTACTCCTACTACTACTCCAGCTACTACTACTACCACCACCACTACAACAATAACTACTACTACTACTAATACTATTACTACTACTCGTACTTGTACTACTACTCCAGCTACAACTACTACTATTACCGCTACAACTACTACTACTGCTACTACTACTATTTCTATTATTGGTACTACTACTACTACTGTTGTTGCTACTACCACTTCTACTTCTACGCTAATACTACTACTTGAACTACTAGTACGATAACTACTCCTACTGCTTCTACTACTCCTACTACTACTACAACAACTACAACTACTGGCACTACTACAAACTCTACTACAGTGACTACTACTACTACTACTAATATTGCAACAACTACTACTACTACTGTTACTACTATTACTACTCCAACTATTATTATTACTACTACTGCTGCAACTACTGCTACATCAACTACTAATACAACTACTTCTCCTACTACTACTACTCCTCCTCCTACTACTACTACTACTAATGCTACAACAACTACTACTGCTCCTCCTAATCCTCCTCCTCTTGCAACTAGTACCACTACTTCCACAAGTACCACCTCATTTACTACTACTACTGTTACTAGTACTCCCACAATAACAACGACTACTGTTGTTGTTGTTTCTATAACTAACGCTATTACTATTAAAACTACTATTACTACTATTACTACTGCTACTATTATGGCTACAAGAACAACGACTACTACTACTAGTACTGTTGCTAGTACTTCTACTATGATTACTACAACTACTACTTTTGTTGATACTACTACAACTACTGCTACTGCTACTACTAGTACTGCAAATACCTCTACTTCTGCTACTTTCGCTATTACGATCACTACCACTACTATTACTCTTATTACGACTGCGACTGCTACCATGACTACTACTACTACAATTGCCACTACCACCACTACTACTACTGTTTCTTCTACTAGTACTACTAGTATTGCTGCTACTTGAAACACTACAAGAATTGCTACTACCACTACTACAACTACTATGACAACTACTGCTGCTACTAATACTACTTCTACTTTTGCGACAACTAGTCCTTTTACTACTAGTACTACTGCTACCACTGCTACTACTGCTACTATTATTGCTACAACTAGTGCATTTACTACTACAACTACCTCTGCTACTACTACTACTGCTACTATTACTACATAACTACTACAATTACTACTACTAGCACTACTACAACAACAACAACAACAACAACTACTACTACTAATAATACTACTACTACTGCTGCTATAACTACTCCTACCACGACAACTACTACTACTATGACTACTACTCTGCTACTGCTATTGCTACAACCACTACTACTATAGCTGCCTGCTGCTGCTACTACGACTATGACTATTGAGACTGCTACTACTACTACTGTAACTACTACTACAGCTACAACTACACCGACTACTACTACTACCGCAACTTTTTCTACTCCTACTTCTGCTGCTACTACTGCTACTCCTACTGCTACAGCAACAAGAACTACTACTACTACTGTTGCTGCTACTATCGCTATTACTGCTACTACTAACACTAGTAGTACTACTACTACTGCTACAAATACTACTATTATTGCTACTGCTACTACCCTTACTACTACTACTTATACTACTACTTCAACTGCCACTACTACTACTTCTGCAACTTCTACTACTACTACTGCTACTGCTGATGTTGCCGCTCCTACTAGTACTACTCCTCCTCCACCTCCTCCTCCTGCTATTACTACTACAACTACTACTAGTACTACTATGACTACTATTGCTACTACTTCAACTCCTTCTACTATGACTACAACTGCTACTACAACATGTACTACTACTTCTACTTATCAAGTTATAGCTACTACTTCTGCTACTACTACTACCACTACTACTACCGATACTACTACTACTATTGTTACTATTATTATTGCAACTACTACGACTACTACAACAACAACCACTACTTCTACTCCAACTACCCCTACAACTACCACTACTGCTACAACCTCTACTACTACTACTACTATAACTACTACTACACTACTACTACAAGTGCTCCTATTGCTGCAACTACTACTCCTATTAGTAGTACTAGTGCTACTATAACTATGACTACTGTTACAACAACCGCTATTCTTACTACTACTAAAATACTACTACTATTGCTACTACTACTACTTCTACTTCTACTAATACAACTACTTCTACTGCTACAATTACTACTGCTACAACTACTACAGCTACTATTGCCACTACTACTACTCCTACTACAACAACTACTACTACTACTCTCCAATTGCTACTACTACTACTCCTACTACTACTGCTGGTGGCACTACTACTATTTCTACTTCTACTACTACTACTGCTACTGCTACTTCACTGCTACTAGTACTACACTACTACTTTGACTAATACTACTAGCACTGCTACTACTACTACTAGAACTACTACAACAACTCCTTTCGCTACTACTACTACTACTCCTAATACTATTATTACCGCTACAATTGCAACTACACCTACCGCTCCTACCAATACAACAACTACTACTAATACTACTACTACTACTGTTGCTGCTACTACAACAACAACTACTTCAACTAGCACTACTACTACAACTTGTGCTACTACTACAACAACAACAACTACTACTACTACAACAACTCCTATTGTTACTGCTTCTACTGCTACAACTACTACTGCTACTACTACTTCAACTACTATTGCTTCGAATATTACTAAAACTACTGCTACTGCAACTATAACTACTACTATTTCTATTGGTACTATACTACAACTCCGATTACCACAACAACAACTACTACTACTGCTACTACTACTACTACTCCTCCTACTAGTACTACTATTCCAAACACTCCTATGGCTTCTACAACTACTACACCAACAACTACTGCAACTACTACACTCCTATTGCTACTACTACTACTACATCTACTACTAATACTGTTGCTACAGTAGATGCTAATACAACTAATATGACTACTGCAAAACCTACTACTGCTCCTACTACTATTACCACTGCTACTACTAGTCACACTAATACTACTGCTACAAACACTCCTCCTCCTACTACTACTACAACTACCAGCACCACCACCACCACCACTACTACTACAACAACAATTACTACTACTACTACTAATACGATGACAACAACAACAACAACAACAATAACTACTCTTGCTACTACTACTACTTCCACCATTACCACTACTACAACCACAACAACAACAATAACAACATCTACTACTACTATCATTACTACTAATATGATAGCTACAGCAACAACAACAATAGCTACTACTACTACAACAACCACTACTACTATTCCTACCCCTACTCCTACTACTGCTTCTATACGACTACTACTACAACTACTACGACTCCTACTCCTACTCGTACTACTACTCCAGCTACTACTACTATTATTGTTGTTGTTGCTACTGCTACTACCATAATTGCTACTATTACTACTACTACTACTGCTATTATTACTACAACTATGGCTACTTCTACTCCTACTACTACTCCAACAACAAGAACAACAACAACTACTACTACGACTACCACTTCTCCAACTCCTACTCCTACTCTTACGACTTATACTTCTACTACTAGTACTCCTAATAATACTACTACTATTGCTACTGCTACTACTTCAACTCATACAACAATAACAATAACAACAACTATTACTACTACTACTACAACTACCAAAACTACCACTACGACTATTACAACTACTAATATTGTGGCTGCTGCTACTACTATTACTACTACTACCACCACCACAACTACTACTGCTATCACTACAACTATGGCTGTTGCTATTGCTGCAACTAATACTACAACTACAACTACTACTACAACAATAACTACTATTACTATTACTACTACTACTCCTACTGCTTCTTCTATAATAAAAACAACAACTACTACTTCTATGACTACTACTACCCCTGCCCCAAGTCTTACTCCTACGATAGCTACTACTACTACTACTACTTGTACTACTCCTAAAACTACTGCTACTACTACTACTGCTACTACTACTAGTACTACTCCTAAAACTACTACTACTGCTACTACTAATGCAACAACTACTCCTCTACTACTACTGCTACTACTAATACTACTACTATTATTGTTACTATTGTTACTACTATTACTACTACTACTTCGGCTACTACTACTTCGGCTACTATTACTACAACTAATACTTCTGCTGGTACTGTTGCTACTACTACTATAATTGCTATTGATAGTACCAGTATTATAGCTGCTGCTGCTATAACTTTTGATATTAGTACTATATTTGTTGATACTACTTCCACAACTACTACTTCTGCTAGTACTATTGCTAGCAATACTATAATTGTAACTACTACAACTAGTAATACCGCTGCAAATATTACTACTTCTACTACTGTTATTATTAGCACTCCTGCTACTGCTTCTACTGTAGCTACTACCACTACTGCTACAACTACTAATCCTGCTACTACTACTACTATTGCTATTGCTGCTGTTGTTGTTGCCGGTACTACTACTACTATAGCTACCATACCTAGTACTATTTCTATGACTAGTACTACTACTGCTACTGGTATAACAACAACAATAACAACTACTACAACTGCTGCTCCTACTCCTCCTCCTCCTCCTCCTTCTCCTACTACTACTTCTGCTAGAATTTCTGCTACTACTACAGCCAATTCTGCTACTACTATAGCAACTACTACAACTAGTTCTGCTACAGCCTCTGCTACAACTTATGCTACTACAATAAGTACTACTACTAGTACTAATACTATTACTACTACTCTTATGATTACTGCCACGACCACTATTACTACAATTGCTGCTATTGCAACTACCACTATTGCTACTATTACTTCTACTCCTACTACTGCGACTATTACTATTACTACTCTTACTACTGCTACAACTATTACTAGTACTACTGTTACTATAACCACAACAACAACAACTAGTACTACTACTCCTATACCGACTCCTACTCCTACTTCTACTATTGCTACTACTACTACTCTCTCCAACTACTACTACTATTAATACTACTACTACTATGACTCCTACTACAACAAAAACAACAATAACAACAACAACAACTTCTTCTTCTTCTTCTTCTACTACTACTACCACTCCTACTACTACTAGTACTAATATTACAACTTCTGTTGCTACTGTTGCTACTATAATAATAACAACAACAATAATTACTACTACTACCACTATTAAAAATACTACTCCTATTGCTACTCCTACTAGTCCTATTACTACTACTAGTAGTAGTACTATGATTTATACTACTACCACTACTACAACAGCTACTGTTGCTGCTACTACTACTATAACTATTGATATTGCTACTGCTACTACTACTACTTCTGCTGTTGCGACTACTCCTACTCTAACTACCACTACTACTGCTGCTACTGTAATTCCTAGTGCAACTCCTACTACATTTGCCACTCCTACTACTACTACTACCCCTACTCCAACTTCTACTACTACTACTACTACAACAACAACTACTACTACTACTAATACTACTACTACTGCAACTACTAGTACGACAACTACTCCTACTGCTACTACTACTACAACAACTACAACTACTGGCACTACTACTACCACAACTACTGCTTCTAATTCTATAGCTGCCGCTATAATACTCTTACTACTGCTACAGCTACTACTACTACTAGTCCTACTATTATTATTATTACTACTACTACTACTACCACCACTACTACTACTATATCTACTACTAATGCCACTACTTCTACTTCTACTACTACTACTAGAACTACTGCTACTACTGCGGCTGCTGCTGCTACAACAACCACTACTGCTCCTCCACATCCTCCTCCTCCTCCTCCTACTGGTATTACTACCACTACTACTACTAGTACTACCACGTTTACTACAACTAGTAGTGGTACTACAACTACTACTGCTACTACTACCTCTACTACTACTACAACTTCTCCTATTACTGCTACAGCTTCTGCTACTACTACTACAACTACTACTACTATTCCTATTACTACGTCTACTGCAACTACTACTCCTACAACTATTTCTACAACAAGAACAACAACAACTACTACAATGATTACTACTATTCATACTCCTACTCCAATTCCTATGACTGCTACTACAACTACTCCTATTACTACTACTCCTAAAACTACTAATACTTCTGCCACTACTAATCCTACTTCAACTCGTACTACTACTACTACTACTACAACTACTACTACTACTACTACTACTACTACTACTACTACTACTATGACTACTACTAATACTATATCTATTACTATTACAACTACAAATACTACTGCTTCTACTACTATTGCTACTACTACAACCACAACAACAACTCTGCTACTACTACTACTACTACTACTACTACTACTGTTGTTGTCACTATTGTTACTACTACTACTGCTACGATTGCTACTACTAGTATAACTACTACTTTGGCTAGTACTACTACTACTACTACTATTATTGCTATCGATAGTACCAGTGTTGCTGTCGCAACTACTACTACTACTACTAGTACTACTACTATTGCTGCTACTAGCACTACTGCTACTAATACTACTATAACTACCATTACTACTACCACTATTACTACTCCTACTACAGGTACTGCTACTATTACTACTGCTACTGCTACTACTACTACTACAACTGCTACTACTACCACTACTGCTACTGCTGCTACTACTACAAATACTACTGCTACTATTACTACTAGTAGCAATAGTACTACTAGTACTGTTACTGATACTGCTATTGCTGCTACAGGTGCTAGTAAATCTATTGCTAATGCTGCTGCTACTTTGACTGCTATAATCACTGCTTCTACTACTATTACTACTACTACTATAATAACAACAACTAATGCTGCAGCTGCTACTATCACACTACTAATGTTGTTGCTGCTACTACCTCTGTGACTACTATTTCTACTACCTCTACTACTACTACTAATGCAACCATTACTGCTATTACTACTGCTATAACTAATTCTACTACTATTGCTATTTCTATTATTATTACTACTACTACTACTTCTATAATATTTATTTTCATTGGTACTATTGCTACCACTATCACAACTGCTACTACTACTTCTAGTACTGCTGCTGGAACTACAACTACTACTATAACTCCTGCTACTGCTGCTACTGTAGCAACTACCACTACTGCTACTATTACTAATCCTGTTGCTAGTACTCCTACTACCACTACTACTACTACTACTACTACTACTGCTATTGTTACTGGTGCTACTGCTGCTACTACAACTACCATAACTAGTGTTATTGCTATGACTACTACTATAGATCCAACTACTACTAAAACTACTACGGCTACTACTTCTACTACTAGCACTACTACTGCTACTACTATTACTATTGCGACTACTACTACTACTACTACTACTACTACTCCAACAATAACTACTACTACTACCACTACTACATTTGCTACTACCACTACTACTAATTCTGCTGCTGTTATGATTGCTACATCTACTACTTATACTACTATTACTACTACTACTACTACTACTACTACTGTTGCAGCTACTATTACTATAGTTGGTACTACCACTACTACTAATGTTGTTGCTGCTACCACTGCTGCAACTACTGCTTCTACTACTTGTACTACTACTACTAATCCAACTACTACTACTACTACTACTATTACTACTACTACTATGACCACTAATACTACTACTATTGCTACTTCAATTATTACTACTTCTACTACTACTGTTGCTACTACATCAACAACTACTACTTCTACTGGTACTATTGCTACCAGTACCGTAACTGTTATTGCTACTACTAGTACTACTGCTGAAACTGCAGTAACTGCCACTACTGCTACTACTACTAATCCTGCTTCTAGTACTGCTTCTACCACTACTGCGGCTGCTACTACTACTACTACTGTTGTTCCTGGCACGACTACTATTACTATAGCTACCATAACTAGTGCTATTGCGATGATAACTACTACTGCTGTTGCTGCTACTACTACTACTACTACTACTACTAATGCTACTAGTACTACTACTGCTACTACTATTACTACTATGACTACTACTACTACTACTAGTAGTACAGCTGCAACTATTACTACTACTATAGCTACTACCACTACTACTAATGCTACTGTGACCACTAGTACTACTACTACTATGACTACTACAATAACAACAACAACAACTATAGTTGCTACTGTAGCTACTACTGCTACTATTGTTGCTACTTCTACTACTACTAAAACTGCTATTACTACTACTACTACTACTACTATTACAGTATTAGCCACAGACGTAGTAGTAGTACTAGCTATAGTAGTCGCGACTATGGTGGCATTTGTAGTAGTAGTAGTAGTGTTAGTCATAGGAATAGTATAGTACTCATAGTGGCAGTAGTAGTAATAATAGTAGAACTAGTAGTAGTCATAGTTGTAGTAGTAGTAGTAGTAGTAGCAGTAGTAGTAGTTATAGTAGTAGTAGTAGTATCAATAGTAGTACTACTTGTAGCATAAATTGTAGTACTAGTAGTAGTAGTTGTAGTTGTAGTAATTGTAGAAGTAATAGTTGTTGTAGTAGTGGTAGTATCAGCAATAGTAGTTGTAGTAGTAGTAGTAGTAGAATTAGTAGTTGCATAAGTGGTAGCAGAATAAGTAGTAGAATTAGTAGCAAAAGTAATAGCAAAAGTTTTTATAGTAAAAGTAGCAACAGTAGCATCATTGTAGTTGTATTAGTAGTAATAGTAGTGGTAGCACAGTAGTAGAAGTTGTAGTGGAAGCAATAGTCATCGTAGTAGTAGTAGTAGTAGTAGTAGTTCGAGCAGCTGCAGTAGTATTGGTAGTAGTCATAGTAGTAGAAGTCGAAGCAATAGTTGTAGTCTCAGTACTAGTAGGAATAGTAGTAGTTGCAAGAGTAGTACCAGTAGTAGTAGTTGTAGTCATAGTAGTAGTAGCAATAGCAGCAGTAGTAGTAGTAGTGACTGTAGTTGCTATAGTAGTAGTACTAATGGTAGTAGCTGTAGTAGTAGTAGTTGCCATAGTAGTAGCAGTTGTAGTAATAGTAGCAGTAGTAGTAGTAGGTGCAGCAGAAGTAATTGTAGTTCTAGTAGTATTAGTTGTAGTAGTAACAAATGTAGCTATAGTAGTAGCAGCAGTAGTAGTGGCAGTTGCCATAGTAGTAGCAGTAATAGTATGAGTAGTAGTTGTAGAATTAGGAGTAGTAGCTACAATAATAGTATCCACAGTAGTAATAGATGCAGTAGTAGTAGTCGTAGTATTAGCAATAGTAGTAGTTGTAGTAGTAGTAGTAGGAGCTACTGCAGTCGCAGTAGTTGTAGTTTCAGGAGTAGTACCAGTAGTAGTAGCAGGGGTAGTAATAGTAGTAGTATAAGTCATTGTAGTAGAAGCAGCAGGAACTATTGCAGGAGTAGTAACAATAGTAGTAGCAGAAGTAGTAGAAACTATTGCAATCATAGTGGTAGCTATTGGAGGAGTAGCACCAATAGTAACAGTAGAAGTAGCGATAGTAGTAGTAGTAGTAGTATAAGTCATAGGAGCAGAAGTAGCAGTAGCAGAAGGAGTAGTAGCAGTTGTAGGATTAGTAAAAGTAGTAGTAGTAGTCATAGTATTAGTAGTAGCAGTTGTAGTTATTATTTTTGTTGTTGTAGTAGTTGTACTATTAGTAATTATTGTAGGAGTAGTAGTAACAGTAAGAATAGTAGCAAGAGTTATGGTAGCAGTTATAGTAGTCCAAGTAGTAGTAGTTGTATTGGTAGTAGAAGAATTAGTAGCAGTAGTAGTTGTTGTAGTGGCAAAATTGGTAGTAGTAGTGGTAGTCATAGTAGTAGCAAAAGTAGCATTAGTCATCATGGCTATAGTAGTAGCAGCAGAAGTAGTAATAGTAGTAGTAGAAGTGGTAGTAGAAGTAGTAGAAGTAGCAGGAGTTGTACTAGCAGTAGTAGTCATAGTCGTAGTAGCATTAGTAGCAGTAGCAGTAGTAGTAGTAGCGATAGTAGGAGTAGCAGTTGTAGTAGTAGTCATAGTAGTGGTAGTTGTGGTAGAGTAGTACTAGCAAAAGTAGTAATAGTCATAGCAGTAATAGTGGTAGCATTAGTAGCAGTAGTGCTAGTTGTTGTAAGAGTAGTAGTAGTGGGGGTGGGGGTGGTGGTGGTGGTGGTAGTACCAGTAGTAGTAGTACAACTACTAGTAGAAGTCGTAGTAGTAGTAGGAATTGGAGTGGTAGTAGGAGTTGAGGTGGTGGTAGTAGCAGTAGAAGTAGTAGTAGTGGTAGTTGGGGTAGTAGTAGTAGTTGTTGTTGTTGTTGTTGTTGTAGTAGGTGGAGTAATACTAGCAGTAGTTGTTGTATTAGTTGTAGTAGTAGTAGCAATACTAAGTAGAAGTAGTAGTAGTAGAAGTATTTGTAGTAGTAGTACTAGTCATAGTAGCATCAGTAGTAGTAGGAATAGTAGTAGTAATGGTAAGTTATTGCAGTAGTAGCAGTAGTAGTTGTACTAGTAGGAGTAGTGGTAGTATTCATAGTAGCCACAGTAATAGTTGTTGTAGTAGTAGTAGTAGTTGGAGTAGTAATAGTTGTAGCAGTTTTAGCAGTAGTAGTAGGAATAGTAGTAGCAGTTATTGTAGTAATAGTAGTAGTAGTAGCAGAAGCAGCAGCCGCAGCAGGAGCAGAAGTAGTAGTAGAAATAATAACTGTAGTAGTAGTAGAAGTCGTAGTAAGAGTTGTAGTTGTAGAAGTAATAGAAGCATTGGCAGCACTAGTAGCAGCAGCTGTAGTAGTAGTAGTAGCAGCAGTAGAAGTAGTAGTGGTAGCAGTAGTTGTATTAGTAGCAATAGTAGTATTCGGATTTGTAGTAGTAGTAGTAGTAGTAGTAGTCTTAGTTGCAGCTGTAGTAGTAGCAAAAGTAGTAGTATTTGTAGTTGTAATTGCAACAATGGTAGCAGCATTAGTTGTAGTAGTAGTAGTAGGTGTCATAGTAGTAGCAGTAGTACCAGTCGTATTAGTAGCGGTAGCAATAGTAGTAGTAGCTATGGCAACAGTAGTAGTAGTAGCAGTAGCAGCAGTAGTAGTAGTAGAAGGAGTAATAGTAGTAGTAGTCGAAGTAGTAGCCGTAGTAGTAGCGGTATGATAAGTAGTTGTAGTAGCAATAGTCATAGCAGTTGTAATCGTAGTCGTAGTAGCAGTAGTAGCAATAGTTGAAGTAGTAGTTGTTGTATCAGCAGTAATAGTAATAGAAGTAGTAGTAGCTAGGGTAGTACTGGTAGTAGTAATAGAAGTTGTTGCTGTAGAATTTGTAGTAGTAGTAGTAGCTATAGATGTAATAATAGTAGCAGTAGTTGTATTAGCAAAAGTAGTAGTAGTATGATAAGTAGTCGTAGTGGCGGTAGCAGTAGCAGTACTAGTAGTTGTATTAGTTGTAGTAGCAGCAGTAGTAGTAGTAGTAGAAGAAGTAGTAGTAGTAGTAGTAGTAGTAGTAGTAGCAAAAGTAGCAAAAGTAGCAGTAGCACTAGTGGTTGTTTGGGAAGTAGTAGTAGTTGTTATTTCAGGGGAAATAGTAGTTGTAGTAGTAGTAGTAGTGGTAGTAGTATTAGTAGAAGTAGTAGAAGTAGTAGTAGTAGTAGTAATAGTAGTAATAGTAATTGTAGTAGTATTAATAGTAGTAGTAACACCAATAGAAGTAGTAGTAGTGGCAGCAGCCGTAGTAGTAATCGTAGTAGTAGTACTAGTAGTAGCAGTTATAGTACTTGTAGGTGTAGTAGCAATTGTAGTAATTGTAGTAGTAGTAGCAAATGTAGTAGTAATTGTAGTAGCAGTAGTAGCAGCAGCTGCAGCAGTAGCAACATAAGTAGTAGTTGTTATTGCAATAGCAATAGTACTAGAATCAACAGTAGTAGTAATAATAAGAGTACTAGTTATAGTTGCAGTTATAGTAGTAGTAGCAGTATTCGCTGTAGTAGTAGTCGTTGGAGTAGCAGTAGCTGTAGTAGCAGTAGCAGGGACAACAGTAGTTCTTGTAGTAGTAGCAGTAGCAGTAGTAGTAGCAATGGTAGTAGTAGTAGTAGTAGTATCATAAGTAGCGGTAGTAGTAGCAGTAGTAGTAGTAGCAATAGTAGCAGTAGTGGTCCTAATAGTAATAGAGGTCGTGGTAGCAATTATAGTTGTAGTAGTTGTAGTACTTGTAGTAGTAGAAGTATTAGTACTAGTTGTAGTGATAGTTGTACTAAAAGTCAGAGTAGTAGCAGAAATAGTGGAAGTGGTTGTAGTAGTAGTAGCAGTAGCAGCAGTAGTAGCAATACTAACAGTTATTGCAGTAGTAGCAGTAGCAGAAGTATTAGTATTAGTAGTAGCAATAGAAGCAATGGAAGATGTTGTAGCAGTGATAGTAATAGCAAGTGTAGTAGTTGCAGCAATAGTGGTAGTAGCCGCAGTAGTGGTACTAGAAGTAGAAGTAGTCATAGGTGCGATAATAGTACTAGTAGTAGTAGTAGCAGAGTAGCAATAGTAGTTGTAGGAGCAGTAGTTGTAGCAAAAGTAGTGGTAGTGGAAGTATTATTAGTAGCAGCAGCAGCAGTAGTTGTAGTATTAGCATGAGTAGTAGTTGTTGTTGTAGTAATAGTAGTAGTAGTTGTTGTAGTAGTAATAGTAGTAGTTATTGTTCTAGTAGTAATAGTAGTAGTAGTAGCTGTAGTAGCAGCAGTAGTAGCCGTAGTGGCAGCAGTAGCAGTATCAGCAGTAGTAGTAGTAGCAGCAGTAGTCGTAGTAGTAGCAATAGTAGTAGTGGTGGTACTAGTTGTACAAGTAGTACTATGACAAGTCGTAGCATCCATTATAGCAGCTGTAGTAGTTGTCGAACTAGTAGTGGTAGTTGCTGGCTTAGAAGCAGCAAAAGTAGTAGTAGCAATAGTTGTAGGAGAAGCAGCAGTATTAGTAGTAGTAGGAGTAGTACTAGTTGTAGCAGTAGCAGTAGCAGCAATAGTAGTAGTACTACTTGCAATAGTAGTAGTAGTAGCAGTAGTAGTAACTGTAATATTAGCCGCGGCAGTAGTAGTGGTAGTCATAGTTGTAGCAATAGCATTAGCAGTAGTAGTAGCAATAGCAGCAGTAGTACATGTAGTAGTAGTTGTAGCAGTAGCAGCAACCGAAGTAGATTTAGTAACAACAATAGTAGTAGCAGTAGCCGCAGCAGTAGTAGTACTAGCAATAGTAGTAGTAGCAGTAGTGGCAACTATAGCAGTTGTAGTAGGAGTAGTACTAGTAGCAGTAGTAGTCTAGCAGTCGTAGCAGTAGCAGCAGTAGTAGTAGTCATAGTAAGAGTTATAGCAGAAGTAATAGCAATATTAGTAGTAGAAGTATTAGTTATAGTAAAACTTCTCTCAGTTGTAGCAACTGTGGCATTCATAGTAGTAGCAGTAGCAGTAGTAGCAGTAGTAGTAGTGGTAGTAGCAGCATTCGTAGCGATATTACCAGCAATAGTAGTAGCAGTAATAGTAGGAAAAGTAGTAGCAGTAATAGTAGCAACATTAGTAATTATAGTAGTAGAAGTAGTAGTAGGAGAAGTAGTACTAGTAATAGCAGCAATAGTAGTAGTAGTAGCTATAGTAGCATGAGAAGTTTTTGGAGTAGCAGTAGCAGTAGTACTAGTAGTAGTAGAAGCAGTAGTAGTAGTGGTAGTAGTAGTAGAAGTGGCAATAGTAGTTGTTGTTGTAGTAGTAGTAGTAGTAGTTGTTGTTGTTGTTGTTGTTGTTGTTGTAGTAGTAGTAGTAGCAATAGTAGTAGTAGTAGTAGTCGTGGTGGTGGTGCTGGTGGTGGTGGTGGTGGTATTAGTAGTAGTAGTAGTAGTAGTACTAGCTGTAGCAGTAGTTGTAGCAGTAGTAGCTGAGCAGTAGAAGCAATTGTAGGAGATGTAGTAGAAGTAGTAGTAGTAGTTGCAGTAGAATAGTTGTACAAGTAGTACTATTAGTAGTAGTAGTAGTAGTGATAGTAGTAGTAGTAGTAGTGATAGTAGTAGTAGTAGTAGTAGTACAAGTAGTAGTAGTAGTAGTAGTAGTAGTAGTGGTAGCAGTAGTAGCAGTAGTAGCTGTAATGGTAGAAGTAGTAGTAGCAGTCGTAGCTGTAGTAGTAGAGGTAGTAGTATTAGTTGTTAAAGCAATAGTCATAGTAGCAGTAGTGCCAATAGTTGTAGTAGTTGTAATAATAGTACTACTTGTAGTAGTAGTAGTAGTAGTAGCACCAACAGTTGCAATAGTAGTAGTAGTAGTACTAGGAGTAGTAGTATTAGTAATAGTAGTAGTTGTGTAGTGGTAGTTTTTGTTGTTGCTCCTGCAGTAGTTGAAGTAGTTGTTGTAGTTGTTGTAGTAGTAGTGGTAGTGGTTCTAGTAGTTCTAGTTGTGGTAGTAATTATAGTAGTTGTAGCAGTAGCAACAGTAGTAGTAGTTGTATCAGTTGTAGTTGTTATACTAGTAGTAGTTGTATCATCTGTAGTCGTTGTACTAGTAGCAATAGTAGTAGTACTTGCTACAACATTACTAGTAGTTGTATTAGTAGTTGTAGTAGTAGCAGCAGTACAACCAACAGAAGAAGTAGCAGTAGTAGTAATTGCAGCAGTAGTTGTTGCAGTAGCAGTAGCTGCAACAATAGTATGACTATTTATAGTAGTAGTAGTAGAAGAAGTTGTAGTAGCAGGAGCAGTAGTAAGAGCAGTTGTTGCAGCAGTAGCAGCAGTAGTAGAACAAGTAGTAGCAGTACTAGTTGTTGTAGCAGCCGAAGTTGTAGTATTAGTTGCTGTTGCAGAAGTAGTAGTAATAGTAATAATAGTAGCAGGAGTTATGGTAGGAGTAGTAGTGGTACTAGTAGTACCAATTGTATTAGAAGGAGAAGAATTAGTCGAAGTAGTTGCTGTAGTTGAAGTGGCAAAAGTGGTAGTAGTATTGGTAGTCGTAGTAGTAGAAAAAGTAGCATTAGTTGAGGTGGCTATAGTAGTAACAGCAGTAGTAATAGTAGTAGTAGTAGTAGTGGTAGCAGAAGTAGTAGTAGTAGTCATCATCGTAGTAGCATTAGTAGCTGTTGCGGTAGTAGCAATAGCAGTTATTGTAGAAATAGTAGTTGTCCTAGGAGTTGTACTAGCAAAAGTAGTAGTAGTAGTAGTAGTAGAAGCAATAGCCGTAGCAGTAGTAATAGTAGTTGTAAGTGTAATAGTGGTAGTAGTAGTAGGAGGAGTAGTGGTGGTAGTAGTAGTAGTACGAGTCGTAGGAGCATCAATAGTAGTAGTAGTTGTAGTAGTAATAGTAAGTAATTATAGTTGTAGTAGTAGTAGTTGTACTAGTAGCAGTAGCGGTAGTAGTCATAGTAGGCGTAATAATAGTTATAGTAGTAGTAGTAGTAGGAGTCATTATAGTTGTAGCAGTTGTAGCAGTAGTAGCAGTAGTAGTAGAAATAGTAGTAGCAGTAGCAGTAGTAGCTACAAGAGTAGTAGTAGTCGTTGTTGTAGTAGTAGTAGTAGAAGCAGCAGCAGTAGTAGTTGTATTATAAATAATAGTAGTAGTATTAGTAGTAAAAGTAGAAGAATGAGTTGCAGTTGTAGAAGCAGTAGTAGCATTGGTATAAACAGCAGCAGTAGCTGTAGTAGTAGAAGTAGTAGCAGTAGCAGTAGTAGTAGTAGTTGTACTAGTAATAGTAGTAGTATTCAGATTTGTAGTAATAGTAGTAGTAGCAGTAGGAGTAGTAGTAACAGCAGTAGTAGTTGTTGTTGTAGTTGCAGTTGAAACAGTGGCTACAACGTCAATAGTAGCAGTAGAAGTAGCATTAGTACTAATCGTATAAGTAGTAGAAGTTGTAGTAGTTGTAGTGGTAACAACAATAGTTGTAGTAGGAGTAGTAGTAGTAGTTGAAGTAGTAGTAGTAGTAGTAGTAATAGCGGTAGTAGTAGTAATAGTAGTAGTATGATAAGTTATCGTAGTAGCGATAGTGGTAGCAGTAGTAGTCGTAGTAGTAGTAGCAGTAGTAGCAGTAGTAGAAGTAGTAGTAGTAGAAGTAGTAGTTGTGCTACTACTACAACTATTACCACAACTACTCCTATTGCTACTAGTAGTAGTAGTAGTAGTATGATAAGTAGTCATAGTAGCAGTAGCAGTAGCAATACTATTAGTGGTAGCGGTAGTAGTAGCAGTAGTGGTAGTAGCCATGGTAAAAGTTGTAGAAGTAGTAGTAGTAGCATTAGTAGCAGAAGTAGTAGTAGTAGCATTAGTAGCAGAAGTAGTAGTAGTAGGAGAAGTAGTAGAAGTTGTTATTATAGGAGAAGTTGTAGTAGTATTAGTAGTGGTGTTAGCAGTAGTAGTAAAACTAGTAGTAGAAGTAGTAGTCATAGTAATAGTAGTAGTAGTAATAATAGTAGTAGCAATAGTAGTAGTTGTTGTTGTAGTAGTAGTATTAGTAGTAGTAGAAGAAGTAGTAGTAGTAGTAATTGTAGTAAAAATAGTTGTAGTAGTATTAATAATAGCAGTAACAATAGTAGTAGTAGTAATCATAGTAGTTGTACTAATAGTAGTAGTTGTAGTAATTATAGTAGTAGTAGCAGTTGTAGTAATCGTAGTAGTAGTAGCAGTAGTAGTAATAATTGTAGTAGCCATAGCAGTAGTAGCTGCAGCTAGTGTAGCAGCAACAGCAGCAGTAGTAGTAGTTATTGCAATAGCAATCATAGCAGTAGTAGTAATAGTAATAGTACTAGTTGTAGTAGCAGTTGTAGCAGTAGTAGTTTTATTCATTGTAGTAGTAGTCATTGTAGTAGCAGTAGCTGTAGTAGCAGTAGTAGCGGCAACAGTAGTTATGGTTGTTGTAGCAGTAGCAGTAGTATTAGCAATAGTAGTTGTAGTTATGGTAGTTGTAGTGGTAGTAGTGGTTATAATATCATAAGTAGCAGTACTAGCAGCAGTAAAAGTATTAGCAATAGTAGTAGTAGTCGTGCTAGTAGTAATAGAAGTTGTGGTAGCAATTGTAGTTGTAGTTGTAGTACTATTTGTAGTAGTAATAGTAGTAGTACTAGTCGTAGTCGTAGTTATACTTGATGTCATAGTAGTAGAAGAACTTGTGGAAGTGGTTGTCGTAGTAGTCACAGTAGCAGCAGCAGTAGCAGTTGTAGTAATCGTAGTTGTTGCAGTAGTAGTAGTAGCAGAAGTATTAGTAATAGTAGTAGTAGTACTAGTAGTGGAACATGTAGTAGCAGTGGTAGTAGAAGCAAGTGCAGTAGTAGCGATAGTAGCAGTAATAGTAGTAGAAGTAGAAGTACTAACAGTGGCAATAGTAGTAGTAGTTGCAGTAGTAGCAGTAGTAGCAATAGTAGTAGAGTAGGAGTAGTAGTATTATTAGTATTATTATTAGTAGTAGTAGTAGTAGTAGCATTAGTATGAGAACTAGTAGAAGTAGTAATAGAAGTAGTAGTAGATGATGTAGTTGTAGTTGGTGTAGTAGTAGTAGTAGCCGTAATGGCAATATCTATAGCAGTAGCAATAGGAGTAGTAGTAGTTATAAGTGTAATAGCTGTAGTTGCAATTTTCGTAGTAGTAGTACAAGCAGCAGTAGCAATAGTAGAAGCTATAATAGTAATAGTAGTAGTAATAGTAGTTGCAATAGCAGTTGAAGTTGCAGTGGCCGTAGCAGTAGTTGTAGTAGTAGTGGAAATAACAATTACTGTAGTAGCAGTAGTACTATTACTAGTAGCCGGAGTAGCAATAGTGGTAGCAATAGCAATAGTAGCCACAATGGTGATGGTAGTTGCAGCCGTAGCAGTTGTAGTAGCAGTCATAGTAGTAGTAGTAGTAGCAGTAGCAATGCCAGTAGTAGAAGTAGTAATTGTAGTAGTTTGTAGTAATAGTAGTGGTAGTAGTTGTAGTAGTAGTAGCAGCAGCAGTAATAGTAGCAAAAGTAGTTACAGTAGTATTAGTAGTAGTAGCAGCAGCAACAACAGTAGCAGTAGTAGCAGCAGTAGTAGTTGTAGTAGTAGTTAGTAGTAGTAGTTGTTGTAGCAGCAGCAGCAGTAACAGCATCAGTAGTTGTAGTAGAGGTAGTAGCAGTAGAAGTAGCAGTAGTAGTACTTGTAGCAGTCGTAGCAGCAGTAGTAGTAATACTAGTGGCATTTGTAGTAGTAATAGTAGAAGCAGCCGTAGCAGCAGTAGTAGTAGCTATAGTACCAGTAGTAGTAGCAGTAGCGGATGTAGCAGTTGTAGTAGTAATTGTACTTGTAGTATTAGTAGTAGTAGTAGTAGTAGATGCTGTAGTAGTAGCAGTAGTTGCAGTAGTACTTATTGTAGTAGTAGTAGAAGTAGCCGCGGCACTCATAGCCATAGTAGTAGTCATAGCAGCAGTCGTAACAGTTGTACTAGCGGCAATAGTAGCAGCAGTAGAAGTAGTAATTATAGTAGCAGCAGTGGCAACAGTAGTAGTAGTGCTAGTAGAAGAAGAAGAAGTAGTCATACTCCTACTACTACTACTACTACTACTAGTAATAGTACATTAGCAGCAATAGTAGCAGCAATACTACTAGTTGGAATAGGGGAGCAGCGGTAGTAGTAGAAGAATTAGTAGGAGCAGTTGTAGCAGTAGTAGAAGAAGTAGTAGTAGTAACAACAGCAGTTATTGTACAATACCTGTAGTAGTAGTAGTAGCTAAAGAAGTGGTAATATAAGGAGCGGCAGTAATAGCTATAGTAGTAGTAGCAGTAGCAGCAGTTGTAGTAGTAGTAGAATTTTTAGGAGCAATAGTTGTTGTAGCAGAAGTAATAAGAGTAGTGGTAGTAATACTAGTCATAGTTGTAGTCTTAGCAGTAGTAGTAGTAGCATGAAAAGTAGCAGTCGTAGCAATAGTAGCAGTAAGGCTAGTTGTAGTGGCTGTAGTAGTAGTGAAGTAGCAGATGTGGTAGTAGTAGTAATAATAGTAGTCAGAGCAGTAGTGGCAGTAGTTGCAGTAGCAGTGGCCATGGTAATAGAAGTAGTAATGCTGAAGCAGTAGTCGTAGTGGCTATAGTCGAAGTAGTAGTAGTAGTAGTAGTACAAGTAGTTGTTGTAGTAGTTGTAGTAAAAGTAGTAGTAATAGTACTAGTAGTAGTAGTTGTAGGAGCAGTAGAAGTAGTAGCACTACTGGTAATATTTGTAGTAGTAGTAGTAGTCATAGTAGCAATAGTTGTAGTAGTAGTTGTTGTTGTGTTGTTGTTGTAGTAGTAGTTGTTGTTGTGTTGTTGTTGTAGTAGTAGTAGTAATAGTAGTGGTTATAGTCGTTCGTGGTGTTGTGGCCGTAGTAGTTATAGTAGTAGTAGTAGCAGTAGTAGCAAATGGGGTAGAAGTAGTTGTAGTTGTTGATGTAGAATTAGGTGAAGTAGTAGTAATAGTTGTAGTAGTAGTAATAGTAGTAGCAATGGTACTCATGGTAGAAGTTGTAGTAGTAGTGGTAGCAGAAGTAGTAATAGTCATAGAAGTAGCTGTAGTAATAAAAGTTGTGGTAGTTGTAGTAGTAGCAGTTGCAATAAAAGTAGTAGTGTAGTTGGTACGTTTGTAGAGTAGTAGCATTTGCCAATACAAGCCTGTAGTAGAGTGTAGTAGTTGTAGTAGTAGTAGAATAGAAGTAGTAGTAGTAGTAGTAGCTATAGTAGTATGAGAAGTAGTTGGAGTAGCAACAGGAGTATTAGTAGTAGAAGTAGTAGCAGCAGTAGCTGTAGTAGTAGTTGTGGTAGTAGTAGAAGTAGCCGTAGCAGCAGGACCAGTAGTTGTAATAGTAGTAGTGGTAGTAGTTAAGTACTAGTAGTAGCTATAGCAGTAGTTGTAGCAGTAGTAGCAGTTGTAGGAGAAGTAGTAGATGTAGTAGTAGCTATAGTTTTTGGAGAAATAATTGTAGTAGCAGCAGTAGTTGTTGTAGAAGAAGCAGTTATAGAAGTAGTACTATTAGTAGCAGTTGTCGTGATAGTAGTTGTAGAAGTAGTACTATTAGTAGTAGTAGTAGTAGTAGTAGTAGCAGTAGTAGTAGTGGTAGTAGTAGTAGTAGCAGTCGTAGCCGCATTAGTAATAGTAGTATTAGTTGTTGAAGCAATAGCCGTAGTAGAAGTTGCGGAAATAGTAGTAGTAGTTGTAGATGTAGTACTACTTATAGTAGCAGTTTCAGTAGTAGCGCTAGCAGTAGAAGTAGTTGTAGCAGTAGTAGTAGGAGTAGTAGTAGTAGTAGTTGCAGAAGTAGGAGTGGCAGTAGTAGCAGTAGCAATTGTAGCATGAGAAGTAGTTGGAGTAGCAGTAGTAGTGGTAGCAGTAATAGAAGTAGTAATCACAATAGTAGTAGTAGTAGTGGTGATGGCAGTGGAAGCAGTAATAGTAGTTACAATATTAGTGGGAATAGTAGCAGTAGTAGAAGTAATAGTACTAGTAGTAGTTTTAGTAACAGCAATAGCAGTAGTAGTAGCAGTTGTAGTAGTACTAGTAGCAATAGTAGTAGTATTAGGTGAAATAGTAGTAGAAGCAACAGAAGCAGTAGTAGTAGTTGTGGTGGTAATTGTTGCATTAGTAGAATTAGTAGCAGCAGTAGTAGTAGTAGTATTAACAGCAGTAGTAGCAGTAGTGACAGTATAAGTTGTTGTAGCAATAATACATCCAATTATAGTAGTAAAAGTAGTAGTAGTTGTTGTAGTTGTAGGTATAGTAGCAATAGTAGGTGTAGCAGAAGTAGTAACTGTACTTGCAGTAGTAGTAGTATTAGGAGTGATAGTAGTAGCACTAGTAGTAGTTGTAGTTGTAGCAGCAATAGCAGTAGTTGTAGAACTGTTGTAGAAGCAGTAGTAGTTGTAGAAGTAGTACTAGTAGCTATAGAGCAGTAGTATTAGTAGTGGTAGTCGCCGTAGGAGTAGTTGTAGCAACAACAGTAGTAGTAGTCATAGTACTATGAGTAGTAGTAGTAGTAATAATACTTGTAGTAGTGGTAGTTGCTATTACTGTTGCTATAGTAGTACAAGTAGTTGTTGTAGTTATGTTAGTAGTAGTGGTAGTGGTTGTAGTACTTGTAGTGGTGGCAATAGTTATAGTAGTAGTTGTTGTTGTTGTTGTAGTTGCCATTGTTATACTAGTTGTGTTGGTAGTAGCAATAGTAGCAGTCGCAACAGTAGGAGTGAAAGTAGTAGTAGCAGTAACAGCACTAGCATTCGCATCAACGCCAATAGCTTTAGTAGTAGTAGCAGTAGTAGTGGCTGTAACCGTAGTCGTCGTAGTGGTAGCAATAGTAGCAATAGTAGCAGTAGTAGTAGTAACAGTATTAGTAGTGTTAGTCGTAGTAGTAGTAGCTGTAGTCGTAGTAGTAGAAGTAATAATAGTTGTTGTACAAGGTGTAGTAGGAGTGCTAGTAGTAGTAGTACCAATAGTTGTAGCAGTAAAAGTAGCAGCAGCAGCACCAGTAGTAGCAGTAGTAGTAGTAGTTATAATAGTAGAAGTATTAGTAGTAGTAATAGTAGTAGCAAGAGTAGTAGTAGTAATAGTAGTTGTAGTAGTAGTAGTAGTAGTAGGAGGAGGAGGAGGAGGAGTAGTAGTAGAAGTAGTTGTAGTAATAGTAGTAGTAGTAGTAGTAGGAGTAGTAGTAGTAGTAGTAGTAGTAGTAGTAGTAGTAGTAGTAGTAGTAGTAGTAGTAGTAGCAATAGTCGTAATAATAGCGTTAGTTGTAATAGTAGGAGAAAGAGTGGTAGCAGTAAGAATAGTCATAGTAGCAGTAGTAGTATTAATAGTAGTGGTGGTTCTAGGAGTAGTCGTGGTAGCAGTAGTAGTAGTATTAGTAGTAGCAGTAGTAGTGGTAGCAGCAATAGAAGCAGTAGTAATAATAGTAGTAGGTGAAGTAGTAGTAGTTATTGTTGTTATTGTTGTAGTAGTAGTAGTAGCAGTGGTAGCAGTAGAAGCAGTAATAGTAGTAGTAGTAGCAATAATAGTAGTAGTACTAGTTATAGTAGTAGCAATAGTAGTAGTAGGTGGCGAAGTTGTGGAAGTAGTAGTAGAAGCAATACTAGCAGTAGTAGTTATGGTGGTGGTAATTGTAGTAGTAGTAGCAGTAGTAGCAGTGGTAGTAGTTGTAGCAGTAGTAGCTGTAGTGCCACTTTAAGTAGCTGTAGTAGTAATAGTTGTAGTTGTAGTTGTAGTAGTAAAAGTAGTAGTTGTAGCTATAGTAGTTGTTATATTAGCATTAGCTATAGTAGCAGTATTAGTTGTAGCAAAAGCGATAATGTAGTAGGAGTAGTGGTAGTTGTAGTAGCAGTAGTTACAATAGTAGTAGTAGCAGCTATAGCAACAACAGTAGTCACAGTTGTTGTAGTAGTAGTAGTAGGAGAAATAGTAGTAGTAGGAGTAGGAGTAGTAGTAGTGATCACAGTAGTGGTAACAGTAGTCGTTATAGTAGTAGTAGGCTAAGTCGTAGTAGTAGTAGTAGTGGTAATAGCGCTAGCAAAAGTAGCAGCAATATTTGTAGGAACAGTAGTAGTAGCATTAGTAGTTGTAATAGTAGTAGTTACAGTAGTAGCAGTAGCAATAGTAGTACTAGTAATAGCAATAGTAATTGTACTAGAAGCCGTAGTAGCAGTAGGAGCAGAAGCAGAAACTATAGTAGCTGTAGAAGTAGCGAAAGTAGTAGGTATAATATTAGTAGCATTAGTAGTAGGAGTAGCATGAGTGGTAGTAGTAGTAGTTGTAGTAGGGGTAGTAGTAGTATTAGTACTAGTTGTACTAGTAGTAGTAGTTGTAGTATTAGTGGAAGTAGTACTTGTAGCAATAGTGGTGGTCGGAGAAGGAGCAGTTGTAGTAAAAGTAGTAGAAGATATAGTAGTAGCAATTGCAGTAGTTGTAGTAGTAAGTGAAGTAATAGTAGTAGTAGTAGTAGTACTGGGAGTTGTAATAGTAGCCATAGAAGTAGTAGTGTGGTAGTTGAAGTAGTTGAAGTAGTTGCTATAGTTGTTGTTGTAGTAGTAGGAGTGGTTGTAGTAGTAGTAATAGTTGTAGTTATAGTAGCGATAGTTGCAGTAGAATATGTAGTAGTAATAGTAGTAGTCGCGGTAGCAGTAGTAGTAGTAGTTATTGTAGAAGCAGTAGTAGTAGTAACAGTAATAGTTGTAGAAGTAGTTGAACTTGGGGAAGTAGTAGTAATAGCCATAGCAGCAGTAGTACTGGTAGCATTAGTACGAGTAGTAGAAGCAGTTGTAGTATTAGTAGTAACAGAAGTAGTAGCGGTAGTAATTGTAGTAGTAGTAGCCGCAATAGTAGTAATGGCATTAGTGGTAACTGTAGTAGTAACAATAGTAGCAGTAGTAGTGGCGTAGTAGTGATAGAAGCGGTAGCAGCAGTAGTAGTAGTCTTGGAGCAGAAGTAGTAGTAGTAGAAGAAGACGTAGTAATGCTAGTAGTAGTTGTTGTTGTTGTCATACTAGTAGTGGTAGCAGTGGTAGTAGTAGCAGCAGTTGTAGGAGCAACAACAACATTAGTAGTAGGAGGAGTAGTGCTAGTAGCAGTCTTAGTAGTTGGAGCAATATTACTGGTAGTAGCACTAACCATAGTAGTAGTAGCAATAGTAGTAGCCGTAGGAGTAGCAGTAGTTGTAGCAGTAGCAATACAACTAGTAGTATTAGTAGTAGGAGCAGTAGCAGTATTAGTAGTTGTAGTGGTAGTAGTTGGAACAGCTGCAGCAGTTGTAGTCATAGTAGTAGTAGTAGTAGTAGTAGTAGTAGTAGTAACAACAATAGTAGCATAAACCGTAGTAGCAGAAGTAGCATTAGTACTAGTAGCAGCAGCAACTGTAGTAGTAGTAATAGAAGTAGTAGTAGTTGTAGTTGTAGTAACAGCAGTATTAGCAGAAGTAGTAGTAGTATTAGTAGTAGTCTTAGTATATGTTATAGCAACAGTAGCAAAGATAACAATAGTAGTACTAGTAGTAGTAGCAGCAATAATTGTGGTAGTAGTAGCAGTAGTAGCACTCGTAGTAGTGGCAGTAGTACCAGCAGAAGTAGTAGTATCAATCGTAGCTGTAGTAGCTATAGTATTAGTAGCCATAGCAGTAGTTGTACTAGCAGTAGCATTAGTTGTAGTAGTAGTAGCAGTAGCAGTAGTAGTTGTTGTAGGAGCAATAGTAGTAGTAGTTGTAGGAGTAGAAGTAGTAGTACTAATAGTAGTATTAGTAGTAGTAGTGATAGTCGTGGTAGTAATAGTTATTGTTGCATAGTAGTAGGAGCAGTAGCAGTAGTAGTAGTACTCGTTGTTGTACTAGTTTTGTTGGTAATAGCAGTAGTAGCAGTCGCAATAGTAGTAGTAATAGTAGCAGCAGTAGTAGTAGTAGCAGTAGTCGTAGTAGTAGTCGTGGTAGTTGTAGCAATAGTAGTTGTAGCATTGTTACTAGTAGTAGAAGCAGTAGTAGTATTACTAGAAACAGAAGTAGTAGTTGCAGTAGCAGCAGTAGTAGTAGTAGCAACAGTATTTATAGCATTAGCAGTAGCAATAGTAATAGTGGTAGTAGCAAAAGTTGTAGGTGGAGTTGTAGCAGAAGCAGAAGCAACTGTGGTAGTAGTCAGAGCAATACTAGTTGTAATAGCAGTAGACATAGTTATAATAGTAGCAGTAGTAATAGTTGTAGCAGTTGTAGCAGTTGTAGTGGTAGTAGTAGTACTTGTTGTCATACTAGTAGTGGTGGCAGTGGTAGCAGTAGCAGCAATTATAGGAGTAGCAGCAGCATTAGTTGCAGTAGGAGTAGTACTAGTAGCAGTCGTAGTAGTCGAAGCAATCGTAGTAGTAGTATCAGTAGCAGTAGTACTAGTAGTTACACCAGTAGTAGACGTAGGAGTAGCTACAACAATAGTAGCAGTAGTCGTAGCACTAGCAATAGAACTAGTAGTAGTAGCAGTAGCAGTAGCACTAGTTGTTGTAGTAGTAGTAGCTGGAACAGCTACAACAGTTGTAGTCGTAGTAGCAGAGTAGTAGTAGTAGTAGTAACAACAATAGTAGCAGCAATAGTAGTAGCAGGAGTAGCAATAGTACTAGTAGTAGCAGCAACTGTAGTAGTAGTAGTGGAAGTAGTAGTAGCAGCAGTTATAGTAGCAGCAATATCAGTAGAAGTAGTAGTAGTTCTAGTAGTAGTAGTAGTAGTAGTAGTAGTAGTAGTATTATTATTATTAGTAGTAGTAGTAGTAGTATTAGTAGTAGTCTTTGTAGATTTGTAGTAGCAGTAGTAGAGATAACAATAGTAGTAGTAGTAGTAGTAGTAGTAGTCATAGTAATGATTGCGGCAGTAGTAGTAGTAGTAGCACTCATAGTAGTGGCAATAGTACTAGCAGAAGTAGTAGTTTCAATCGTATCTGTAGTACCTATAGCAGTAGTAGTCGTAGCAGTAATTGTACTAGCAATAGTATTAGTTGTAGTAGTAGTAGCAGTAGCAGCAGTAGTTGTTGTAGGAGTAGTAGTAGTAGTAGCTGTAGGAGTAAAAGAAGTAGTAGTACTAATAGTAGTATTAGTAGTAGTAGTGGTAGTCGTTGTAACAATAGTTGTTGTTGCATAGTAGTAGTAGTAGTAGTAGTAGTAGTAGTCATTGTTGTACTAGTTGTGTTGGTAGTAGCAGTAGTAGTAATAATAGTAGTAGTAGTAGTAGTAGTAGTAGTAGTCGTAGTAGTAGTCGTGGTAGCAGTAGCAGTAGCAGTAGTAGGAGTCATGGTAGCAGTAGCAGTAGTAGTTGTAGTATCGGTACTAGTAGTAGAAGTAGTAGTGGTATTACTAGTAACAGAACTAGTAGCTACAGTAGCAGTAGTAGTAGCAATAGGAGTAGTAGTCGCAGTATTAGTAGCAGTAGTAATTTTTGTAGTAGTAGCAGCAGCAGTAGTAATATCATTAGTAGTAGCAGTAGTAGCAAAAGTAGTAGGCAGAGTAGCAGCAGAAGCAGTAGCAACAATGGTAGTAGTTAGAGAAATACTAGCAATAGTAGCAGTAAACATAGTAATAATAGTAGTAATACTAGTAGCAGTAGTAATAGTTGTAACAGTAGTAGTAGAAGTAGTACTAGTAGTGCTAGTAGCAGCTGTTGTAGGAGCAAGAGCAACATTAGTTGCAGTAGAAGTAGTACTAGTAGTAGTCGCAGTAGTAGGAGCAATAGTAGTGGTAGTATCACTAGCAATAGTATTAGTAGTAGCACCAGTAGTAGACGTAGGAGTTGCTATAGCATTAGTAGCTATAGTCGTAACAGTAGCAATAGAACTTGTTGTAGTAGTAGCAGTAGCAGCAATAGTACTAATAGTAGTAGTTGTTGTTGTTGTTGGAGCCGCCGCAGTAGTTGTAGTCGTAGTACTAGAAGAAGTAGTAGTAGTAACAACAATAGTAGTAGCAGTAGAAGTAGCAGTAGTAGCAAAAGTAGTAGTAGTAGTATTAGCAATTATAGCAGAAGTAATAGGAGTGGTAGTAGTAGGAGTACTACTAGTAGCAAAAGTAGTAGTGCCAGTTGTAGCAATACTAGTAGTAGTAGTAGTTGTTGTTGTAGTAGTAGTAGTAGCGGAAGTAGTTGTAGCTGTTGTTGTAGCAGTAGTAGTAGTAGTAGTAATTGTAGTATTAGTTATGGTCGTAGTAGAAGTCACAGTAGAAGTAGCAAAGATTGCAGTAGTAACAGCAGTAGTAGTAGTACCAGTAATAATTACAGTAGTAGCAATTGTAGTAGTGGTAGTATTAGCAGCAGTAGAAACCATAGTACCAGTAGTAGTAGTAGTATCAGTCGTAGCTATAGTAGCTATAGTAGTAGTAGCAATAGTAGCAATAATAGTGGAAGTAGTAGTAGTAGTTGCAGTAGTAGTAGAAGCAGCGTTAGCAATAGTAGTCATAGCAGCAGTAGTAGTAGTATGAAAGTAGTTGGACTAGTGGTAGGAGTTGTAGTAGTAGTAGTAGAAGTAGCAGCAATAGTTCTAGTAGTTGCAATAGTAGGATTAGTAGCAGTAGTAACAAAAGCAGCAGCAGCCGTAGAAGTAGTAGTAGTAGTATTAGGAATATGATTAGCTGTAGCAAAAGTAGCAGTAGCAGTAGTAGTTGTTGTAGGAGCAATAGTTGTAGTAGATGTAGGAGCAGAAAAAGTAGTAGTACTAATAGTAGTATTAGTACTAGTTGTAGTAGTCGCAGTAGCAGTAGTTGTTGTAGTAGTTGTAGTAGTAGCTTTTGTTGTAAAAGCTGTAATATCCATAGCGGTAGTAGTTGCAGGAGTAGTAGAAGTAGTGGAAGTAGTAATAGTTGTAGCAGTAGCAGTAGTAGTAGTGGTAGGTGGGGTAGTTGTATTAGTAGTAGTAGTATTAGTAGCAACAGAAGTAGTAGTAGTAATAGCAATAGTAACAGTAGTAGTACTAGCAGTAGTAGCGGTTATAGTTGCTGTAGTAGCAGCAACAGCAACAACAGCAGCAGTAGTAGTAGAGGTAGAAGTGGTAGCATTTGTAATTGTAGTAGTTTTGGTAGTAGCTGCAGCAGCTGTGGTAGTATTAGTAGTAGTAGTAATAGCAGTTGTGGTAGTAGCAGTAGTTGTAACAATAGTTGCAGCTGTAGTGGTAGTAGTAGCAGTAGTTGTGACAATAGTTGCAGCTATAGTGGCAGTAGTAGCAGCAGCATCAGTTGTAGTAGTATTGGTAGTAGTAGTAGCAGTAGCAGTAGTAGAAGTGGTAGCAGAAGTAGAAGTAGTATTAGTAGCAGTAGTAGTTAAGGTAGAAGTGGTAGTTGTAGTAACTATTGTAGTAGTGGTAGTAGTAGCTGCTATAGAAGTAGTAGTAGTATTAATAGTAGTAGTAACAGCAGTAGGGGTAGTAGTAATAGAAGTTGTAACAATAGTAGCAGAAGTATCAATTGCAGTAGTAGTTGTTGTAGTAGTAGCAGTAGCAGTAGTAAAAGTTGTAATAGTAGGAGTCATAGTAGCAGTAGCAGTGGTAGAAGCAGTAGTAGTCATAGTTAGTAGTACTAGTGGTAGTACCAGTAGTAGCAATAGCAGATGTAGTAGGAGCATAAGTAGTAGCTATAGTACTAGTAGCAATAGTAGTAGTAGCAATTGCAGTAGTAGCAGCAGCATCAGAAGTAGTAGTAGTAGTAGGAGGAGGAGGAGGAGGAGGAGGAGGAGGAGGAGTTGCAGTAGTAGTAGCAGTATTAGAAGTAGCAACAGTAGTAGTAGTAGTCAGAGTGGCAATAGTAGTAGCAGTGGTAGAAGTAGCCGCAGTAGTAGTAGTAGTAGTAGTAACAATATTAGTTTTATTAGCAGCAGTATTAGTAGTAGCCGCAATAATATTTGTAGTAATTGTTGTAATAGTAGTAGTAGTAGTAGTAGTGCTACTCCTACTACTGCTACCCCTACTACTACTATAACTTCAAAACCTACTATGACTACTACTACTGCTACAACTAATACTACTACTCCTACTCCCACTACCGCAACTACTCATACTACGAGGAATATTATTTCTACTACTAGTACAACTATTACTATTACTACTACAACAACTACTACTAGTACTACTACTATTACTAGCACTCCTAATACTATTAATAGTATTGCAATTAGTAAAACAACTACCACTAACTCCAGTACTTGTACAACAACTACTACTCCTCCTCCTTCTACTGCTCCTACTACGACTACTAATGCTACTGCTAGTACAACTGCTACTACTACTACTCCTTCTAGTGCTGCTAGTACTACTACTAATATTACTTCCACTCAAACGCCTGCTACTACTCCTACTCCGATTCCTACTCTGGCAACTACTACACCTAGTAGTACTGCTAATACTGCTGCTACTAATATTAGTATTAGTGGTAGTATTAGTAGTAGTAGTCGTAGTAGTAGTAGTAGTAGTAAAAGTAGTAGTAGTAATTGTTGTGGTAGTAATAATAATAGTAGTTGTAGTATTAGTAGTTGTAGAAGTTGTAGTAGGAGTAGTAGTAGCAGTTGTAGTTGTTGGAGTAGTGCTGGCAGCAATAGTAGTAGTTGTTGTGGCAGTAGGAGTTGGAGGAGTAGGAATAGTGGTAGGAATAGTAATAGTAGTACGAGGAGTAGTAGTAGTAGGAGTAGAGGCAGTTGCAATAGTAGGAGTCGGAGTTGGAATAGTAGTAGTAGTAGTAGTAATAGTAGCAATAGTTGTAGTCGGACCAGTAGTAACAGTAGAAGTAGTGATATTAGTGATAGTAGTAGTAGTTACAGCAACAGCAGTAGTATTAGTAGTAGTAGTCTTAGTAGTAATAGTAGTAGCAGTAGTAGTAGTCGTAGTAGTAGTAGTAGGAACAGCAGCAGTAGAAGTAGTAGTCGTAGTAGCCGAAGTAGTAGTTGTGATAGTAGTAGCAGTAGTAGTAATAATAGGAGTGTTAGGAGTAGTAGTAGTACTTGGAATAGTTACAGTAGTAGTAGTAGTACTAGTAGTAGTAGTTGTAGTAGCAGTGGTAGTGGGAGTAATAGTAGTATTAGTAGTAGTAGTTGTACTAGTAGCAGTAGTAATAGTATGGTTAGTTGTACTAGGAGTCGGAGTAGTAGTAGCAGAGTAGTAGTTTTAGTAATAGTAACAGTAGCAGTAGTGGTAGTAGTAGTTGGTGGTGGAGAAGTAGTAATAGTAGAAGTATTAGTAGTAGGAGAAGTAGTAGTAGCGGTAGTAGCTATAATAATAATAGCACTATTCATAGTACCAGCAATAGTAGTAGTAGCAATAACAGTAGGTGTATTGGTAATGGTAGTAGCATTGGTAACAGTAGTAGTAGTGGTTGTAGCAGTTGGAGGAGTAGTAGTAGTAGTAGTAGTAGTAGTAGTAGTAGCAGTAGTTGTAGCAATAGTAGCAATAACGACAATAATAATAGGAGGAGATGGAGTAGTAGTTGTTGTTGTTATTATAGGAGATGTAGCAGTAGTTGTAGTAGTATTTGTAGTAGTATCACTAGTATTAGCAATTGTTGTAATAGTAGAATTAGTAGTAGTAGTAGTGGTAGCGCTAGTTGTATAAGCAGCAGTAGTAATAGTTGTAGTAATGGTAGTAGTAGAAGTTGCAGTAGTAGCAGTAGTAGTATTTGTTAAAGTAATAGTAGTATTAGTAATAGCAGTAGCAATTGCTGCAGTAGTAGTAGCAGTAATAGTGGAAGTTGTAGTAGTAGTAGCGGTAGTAGCTGGAGCTGTAGCAATAGTAGTAGTAGTAGAAGTTGTACTCCTAGTTGTGGTACTACAACTCTTATTGCTACACCTACCGCTACTACCACTTCTCATACTCCTACTACTACTACCACCACTTCTACTGCTACTTCTACTATTATCACTGCTTCTACACCTATTCCTACTCTTGCTACTACTACTACTACTCTTGCTTCTACTACTGGTACTCCTAATCCTGCTATTGGTCCAGCTGCTACGATAACTTCAACCATTGCTACTGATGCTGTTGCCGCTACTACTTCTACTGCTACTCCTACTAGTACTAATGCTACTACTGCTACTAGTCTTAGTACTACTAATCTTACAACTATTGCCACTACTACTACTGCTGCTACAACGATGAATACTACTACTACTCTACTGCTTCAACTAATACTTCTATTACTAATAGTAATACAATTACAACTACTTCTACGACTACTAC
>RXID01011126.1:68723-183393 GCA_005019695.1 Trichopus zeylanicus subsp. travancoricus | reverse complement strand
TATATATATATATATATGCAAGGGTGAGCAAAAAAAATCGAAAAATTGGTATACCAAACCATACTGGTTGAGAACGGTATTGGAAAATCGATTCTCAAACAAACAAATACGATTTCGGTTCAATTTAGGGGAGAATGAAAGCATTTGCTCCCAAATTGTCAATATACCGACATATTTCTTCATTTTTGTGCACCTAAATTAGCTGCACTATGGAATTCTTTCCTATTTTTTATTTTCTATCTATTAATAATTTCACAATTTTATTTGCAAGATTAAAGTGATTAAACAGAGTAAATTCAGAGAAAAAGATAGAGAATACCAAATTTTGAAAATGAGATAACAAAAAATAAGATCCTTTATCTTGAGTTTTTCAACATAAATCTACAGTGTAATGTCCTAGATCTACAATGGGGTCCACTCTCATGAAGATCATAGGTAAAATCCAAAGAAAAGAAAAAAAATCAAGAGGAAGAACGAGCCGGCAGAACTTACTGGCAGAATCAGATCAAGCATGGTCGGAGGATGAAGGCATAGAGGCTGAGCCTCCCAGAACTCGCCGGAGAAGGGCTGCCAGATCTTGTATCTCGCCAGCGATCGGAGGTGATTCCGCCGATCTGGATCTCCCCTCTCTCTTTAGCTCTCCATTAGAGTTGCAATCGCCCGGGAGAAGACGACCAAAATGGAGGTTTTATAGCGAGGGGTGAAGCGGGGACGAAAGGCGATTAGGGAATGGACGGCAAGATGCGATCGATGGGTTTTTTTTAGCTGTTGGATCGTGCGGGCTTTCTTGGATAGTTGGATAGTGTGGGCTCTCTTGGATCAAATTTGACTTTTGAAAATAAGATTAAATGGGATTAATTACAAACAGGTCCCTGAAACGCTTATGAAATTACATGTTCATCCTGAATGGTTTCTAAAACCCCCGGAGTCGTCTCCGATATTGCATACACCTTCATATCATCTTCGGGGCACTGTTTGGTTTGTGATCGAAATAAGAATCAAGATTAATAAATTAAATTTAATAAATTTTTTTTATTAAAATAAATTAAAATTTGAAAAGGTATTTAATTTTTTTATAATAATTTAATTTGATAATAAAATAAAATAAGTAATATTAATTTTATAAAAAAATAATTTTGAACAATATTGATATTAATTTCAAATCAAATGGTGTCCGGGTCTACACATGAAATACTGTAAAATAGGTAAACGTAATTTTTGTAACATAGGGTTATATGTGAAAAAACTCCATTCTTTTGAATTGTTTAGCTCTGCCCAACCAGAGAAACTTTCCAGAAGCCTCTAGATAGCTTTGGCAACCCTCCGACTCAAGAAAACCCTTGCTCTAGATTTAGCCGCTATATATTCTCTGCACTCGCACCATTTCCCCGTGTATCAACCTCACATGCCAGTGCTCATTCACCCCAGTCACGGCTCTCTCTCTTTGCGAGATAGAAACCCTAGCATTTGCTTTGAGGCAAGCAAGATGAGGTGATTTTGTGATTCTTATCCTCTATTTTTTGAGAAGTACATGAATATGTTTCCTCTATTCTTATCCTCTAATTTACAAACATAACTTATATACTATTTTATGTAAATAAATACTTCATTCATAAGCAAACAAAATAATATAATATACTAATATTAAAAAACACTAAGTTAATTAAAAAAATTAACATAAATTTAAAAAATGGCCGAAAAATAATGAATTGTATAATTATAATACAATTAATTCAAGATTTATTTAATATATTTTTTGGTGTTAAATAGTTTGATAAACGTAAAATACATATATATTAAATTTAATATTAAATTGAGTTATGAAATATTAAAAATTATAAATATATTCTACAAACATCACATATATACTATTTTCTAAAAAATAAGTACATTATTTATAAGTAAATAGTATAATATAATATATTAATATTAGAAAATGCTAACTTAATTAAAAAATTAATATCAATTTAAAAGCAGCCAGAAAATAAAGAATTCTATAATTATAACATAATTAATCTCCGATTTATTTAATATTTTTTCCTGTTAAATAATTTGATTACCGTAAAATAAATATTTTCTTAGAAAAATAATTATTATTTCAAAAAATAATATAATTATTAAATTAGCCCATAAATGAAGAATTATATAAATATAATAAAATTAATTCAAGATTTTTTTTTATATTCTAGCTTACAAGTTAAATAATTTGATCAATTTCAAATTATCAACTTTTCTAAAAATAATTTATGTTTAGCGAAATAAATATTTTAAAATTAGAACAAACAAATTAATTTAAAAATAAAAAACTTTTAAAAAATGGCATAAATATTATATAAATCTATCATTTAATTTGGGCATTCCGCCACGATTCCCGAGAATTAGATGAATTCCTCTCAAAAATTTTCGAAATTCAAAGCCGAAATTGGAAAAGGGTAGGAATTGTATAATTTTGTCGATTTTGAATTTTTAAATCGAACTAAACACCGTAATTAAGAAATTAAACTTTTAATTCTTCTAATTCTCTCAATTCGTGGACTTTAGAATCTATTCAGACAGACCCTTCCAAGGCGCCTAGATGAATTCCCAATCTGGAATTGAGTTATTGGTCAACTCGGCCGATTCCGAGTAACTGAGGGAATTGCTCAAATTGTCTAATTTCGGTATTTGGATGATTATTTTTTGGATGAAATTAGAAATTAATTAATTCTCTCAATTTTAAAAAGTATATTAAATTTAATCTTAAATTTCGTACAAAATTAAAGATATCAATAACACTTAAAAACAAGGAATATGCATTATTTTTGAAAAATTAATACTTTATCTTGAAGTAAAATAGAATAATATAATATATTAATATTAGGAAAGGCCAAGTTAATTAAAAAATTAATATAAATTTGAAAATGGTACAAAAATAAAGAACTCTATAATTATAATATGATTAATTTAGGATTTATTTAATATATTTCTCTTTTTGTAAAGAGTTTGACAAACTGAAAATACATATATGTTAAATTCAATATTAAATTTAGGTATGAAAAACTAAAAAATAAAAATATAATTTACAAACATAACATATATACTATTTTTTAAGAATAAATAATTTACTTATAAGTAAATAGGATAATATAATATATTAATATTAGAAAATGATATGTTGGTAAAAACTTAATAAAAATTTGAAAATGGCCCAAAAATAAAGAATTCTATAATTATAATAAAGTTAATCTAGGATTTATTTAAGTAATTTCTTGTTAAATAATTTGATAAACGTAGAATACATATTTTTTTAGAAGTATAATTTATTATTCAAAAAATTAATATAATTATTAAAATGGCCCATAAATGAATAATTATATAAATATAACAAAATTAATTCAAGATTTGTTTATTATTTTTTAGCTAATAAGTTAAATAATTTGATGAACTGAAAATGACAATTTTTTTGAAAGTAATTTATTTTTAGTGAAATAAACATTTTAAAATTAAAACAAGTAAATTAATTTAAAAATGAAAGAACTTTAAAAGATGGCCTAAATGTTACATCAATCCATCACTTAATTTGTGGGCTCCACCACAATTTCCAGGATTTAGACGATTTTCTCTCGAAAATTTCGGAACTCAAAACCGGATCGAAAAAGGTATGAATTGTCTATTAACCTCGATTCTGAATTTTGGAATCTAACTATACACCGTGATTAAGGAATTAGACTTTTAATTCCTCCAATTCCCTCAAATTCTAAGCTTTGGGTGAGTATGTTTTGGAGGAAACTAGAAATTGATTAATTCTCTCAATTTTAAAAAATGTATTAAATTTTGGTACAAAATACTAAAAAAATATAAATATAATCTACAAACATAACATATATACTATTTTACAAAACTAAATACTTTATTTATAAGCAAATAGAATAATATAATATATTAATATTAGAAAAATACTAAGTTAATTACAAAATTAATATCAATTTAAAAATGGTCCAAAAATAAAGAAATCTATAATTATAATACGTTTAATTTTCGATTTATTTAATAAATTGTTTCTTATAAAATAGTTTGATAGACGCAAAATAAATATATGTTAAATTTAATATTAAATTTAGGTTCAAAATATTAAAAAAATATGAACATAATTTACAAACATAATTTATATACTATTTCTTGAAAATAAATGCTTTATTTATAAGAAAACAGAATAATATAATATACTAATATTAGAAAACACTAAGTTAATTAAAAAAATTAACATAAATCTTAAAATGACCAAAAAATAATGAATTGTATAATTATAATACAATTAATTCAGGATTTATTTAATATATTTTTTCGTGTTAAATAGTTTGATAAACGTAAAATACATATATATTAAATTTAATATTAAATTGAGTTACGGAATACTAAAAATTATAAATATATTTTATAAACGTCACATATATACTATTTTCTAAAAATAAGTACATTATTTATAAGTAAATAGTATAATATAATATATTAATATTAGAAAATGGTAACTTAATAAAAAAATTAATATCAATTTAAAAGCGGCCCAAAAATAAAGAATTCTATAATTATAATACAATTAATCTTGGATTTATTTAATATTTTTTCTGTTAAATAATTTGATTACAGTAAAAAAAATATTTTCTTATAAAAATAATTATTATTTCAAAAATTAATATAATTATTAAATCAGTCCATAAATTAAGAATTATATAAATAAAATAAAATAAATTCGATATTTATTTATTATATTTTATCTAACAAGTTAAATAATTTGACCAATTTTAAATTACAAACTTTTCTAAAAATAATTTATGTTTAGGGAAATAAATATTTTAAAATTAGAACAAACAAATTAATTTCAAAATAAAAAAATTTTAAAAATTGGAATAAATATTATATAAATCTATCATTTAATTTGGGCATCTCGCCGCAATTCCCGGGAATTAGACGAATTCCTCTCAAAACTTTCGAAATTCAAAGCCGAAATTGGAAAAGGGCAGGAATTGTCTAATTCTGTCGATTCCGAATTTTCAAATCAAACTAAATACTGTAATTAAGGAATTAGAATTTTAATTCCTCTAATTCACTCAATTTATGGACTTTAGGATCCATTCAAACAGACCTTTTCGGACCACCTGGATGAATTCCCAATCTGGAATTGAGTTATTGGTCAACTCAGCCGATTCCGAGAAATTGAGGGAATTGCTCAAATTATCTAATTCCGGTATTTGGATAAGTATTTTTTAGATAAAATTAGAAATTAATTAATTCTCTCAATTTTAAAAAGATATCAACAACACTTAAAAACACGGAATATGCATTATTTTTGAAAAATGTATACTTTATCTTGAAGTAAAATAGAATAATATAATATATTAATATTAGGAAAAGACAAGATAATTAAAAAATTAATATAAATTTGAAAATGGTACAAAAATAAAGAACTCTATAATTATAATATGATTAATTTAGGATTTATTTAATATATTTCTCTCTTAGTAAAGAGTTTGACAAACTGAAAATACATATATGTTAAATTCAATATTAAATTTAGGTATGAAAAACTAAAAAATAAAAATATAATTTACAAACATAACATATATACTATTTTTTAAGAATAAATAATTTACTTATAAGTAAATAGGATAATATAATATATTAATATTAGAAAATGATACGTTAGTTAAGAATTAATAAAAATTTGAAAATGGCCCAAAAATAAAGAATTCTATAATTATAATAAAGTTAATCTAGGATTTATTTAAGTAATTTCTTGTTAAATAATTTGATAAACGTAGAATGCATATTTTTTTTAGAAGTATAATTTATTATTCAAAAAATTAATATAATTATTAAAATGGCCCATAAATGAATAATTATATAAATATAACAAAATTAATTCAAAATTTGTTTATTATTTTTTAGTTGATAAGTTAAATAATTTGATGAATTGAAAATGACAATTTTTTAAAAAGTAATTTTAGTGAAATAAATATTTTCAAATTAAAACAAGTAAATTAATTTAAAAATAAAATAACTTTAAAAAATGCCCTAAATGTTATATCAATCCATCATTTAATTTGTGGGCTCCACCACAATACCCAGGATTTAGATGATTTTCTCTCAAATATTTTGGAACTCAAAATCGGAATCGGAAAAGATATGAATTGTCTATTAACCTTGATTTTGAATTTTGAAATCTAATTATACACCCTGATTAAGGAATTGGACTTTTAATTCCTCCAATTGCCTCAAATTTTGAGCTTTGGAATTCATCCTAACAGACACGATGAATTCCAAATCTAGAATTGAGAAATTGGTTAACTCTGTCAAATTTAAGAAAAATCAGGGGATTGCTGGAATTGTCTAGGTCCAGTGTTTGAGTGAGTATGTTTTGGACGAAATTAGAAATTGATTAATTCTCTTAATTTTAAAAAATATATTAAATTTCGGTACAAAATGCTAAAAAAAATATAAATATAATCTACAAACATAACATATATAGTATTTTTTAAAACTAAATACTTTATGTATAAATAAATAAAATAATATAATAAGTACTGTTAGAAAATACTAAGTTAATTAGAAAATTAATATAAATTTAAAAATAGCCCAAAAACAAAGAATTCTATAATTATAATACAATTAATTTAGGATTGATTTAATATATTATTTTCTTATTAAATAGTTTGATAAACGTAAAATACATATATATTAAATTTAATATTAAATTCAGGTATAGAATACTAAAAAAATATAAATATAATTTACGAACATAACATATATACTAGTTTTTAAAAAATAAATACTTCCTTTATAAGTAAACGGAATAATATAATATATGAAGATTAGAAAATACTAAGTGAATTAGAAAATAAAGATAAATTTAAAAATGGCCAAAAAAAATAATTCTATAATTATAACGCAATTAATTTTGGATTTATTTAATATTTTTTGTCATTAAATAGTTTAATCAACATAAAGTACATATATATTAAATTTAATATTAAAGTTAGTAAACAATGCTAGAAAAAATATAAATATAATTTACAAACATAACATATGTACTATTTTTTGATAATAAATAATTTATTTATAAACAAATAGACTAATATTAGAAAATGCTAAGTTAATTAAAAAATTAATATAAATTTAAAAATGGCCCAAAATGAAAGAATTCTATAATTATAATATAATTAATTTAATATTTATTTAATGTTTTTTTGTTAAATAATTTTTAAATGTAAAAAATGTATTTTCTTAGAAATATATTTTATTATTTGAAAATTTAATATAATTATTAAAATGGTCCATAAATGAAGAATTATTTAAAGATGATAAAATCGCTATTTGGATGGATTCAGAACTTCGAAATTAAGGAAATTAGAGGAATTAAAAATCCAATTCCCTAATTCTAGTGTTTGATTCGATTTCGAAAGCTAGAATTAAAGGAATTGGACAATTCCTCCCTCCTTCGGATTCAAAAAATGAATTCCAAAAATTTTTACAGGAATCCATCCAATTCCTGGGAATTGGGTGGGTGTCACTGATTTATTTTTTTGTAGATTCCTGGCGGAGGAAACAGACGATTTGTCTAGTCGAATCAACCCCTTTCCTCTGTTCTTCACTTCCCCGAGCATCCCCCTTCCCGATCTTGCCGGCCATCTCCCATCCATGATCTTGCGAGGTATCTTCTTCCTAAATCTAGTGGAGCTTCTTCTTCTCTGAATTAGCAACTTCCGATCTCCTTCCTTATCTTCTCTTCAAAAGGAGTAGAAAAAGCAAAACCCAAACCCTAGATCGACCCTTTATCCTCGATCGGATTTTTGGGTCCAATGGCTTCTGGGAGCTCTTCAAGCCGGGGAGGATCAGACGCAAAGTCTTTTGATTTTGGCTCTGACGACATCGTTGATTTCAGATGGATTTGGATCCTACTGTAAATTGATGATGTTGATATATATACTTGTGATATATCTATCTACTCGTGCTTTGCTTCTGTAGCTCATGCATAACACGACTCGTTGCCGTTGACAGAGCCAAAATCAAAGGACTTCGCGCCTAATCCTCCCTGGCCTAATGAGCTCCTAGAAGCCATTGGATCCAAAAATCCGATCAAGGAATATTTTTATTTTTTTACTTCAATTTGAATGATATTAAATGTTATATATTCTTTAAATATTTTTAATTTTAATGATAAATATATATTCGATGAAATTTTTGTATATATAAAATATTTAATTTGGAAAAATATGAAATTTAAAATTTTTTGAGAGTTATATGAATTTTTTCAAATTTTTTTAAAAAATCCATATTTTTGTAAGATTTAAAGGAGTTATATATAATTATAATTTAGTAAAATTTCGATGAACTATATATATAATAGATCTTTTAAATTAATAGTTATTATAAATAAAATTTTTTGCAAGCGAAGGAGGGCAATGGCCCCCAACCTCGGCCATTAGTCAAGAAACCCCGACCCAGCATAGGGTTTCATCCATCAAGATCCCAATCCGCTCCCCTCAAAACCAAATCCTCTTAGATCCGTCCTTTCCCTTCCCTGAAGCTCCTGCGCCACTCGTTCTCGATGCCCTTCTCCCTCAACCCCGGCTCTCCATCGCCGCCAATCGCCCTCAAAATGGCGAACCACCAACCTCCGAAGGCTCACTTCTCGATCGTCGAGCTCACGCGGAGGAGGCGGCTGCACCAGATGCGTCCTTGGCCTATGATTTCCTGCTTTCTTTATTTTTTTCGTTCTTGGGGTTTCTGCTAGATTAGCAGAATTTCAGGGACTTTCTTTTGTTTTCTCTTTTTTTCCAGACGGATTTCACCGGAAATGGTACCCTAATGTGTTGATCGTTATCTAGTGTTCACTTGAATTTGTTCACAAATTTTATATTCGTTCAATTTTTTGTGTTTTCTTTGAAGATTCATCAGCCTTGTTAGATCATCATCTTTTCTCTTGATTTTTATTTCTGCGATACAAGCGGAATCTGAATGATATTCGGGGCTTTTCTTCCAGGATTCTTTACCTTGGTGAGATCAGTACTTCTTTTTCTTGACTTTGCTTGATAAGAGTTGTGAATTTTTTCTTTTTCTATTTTTGAATTTTTGCTGAGTTACTGTGACTGATATTTTTTTTCTGTTCTCTTGTTGTTCGTTAGTGAATTCTATTTTCTTTTGATTTCTTAAGTTCTATTTGATGATTTCACGAGAGCGTTATCTTTTCAACAGGGGATATTCCTGATTTCCTTCTTTGTTATTTTGTTTGCTCTGTTTTTTACTCTGGGTCTTGGGGAAAATAGAGGAAGCTAACATTGTGCTGAACGCTGTGATGGAAGCATGCATTCGCTGTCGTGATATTGACTCTGCCCGGCGGATCTCTCAAGAGATGGCGAAGCCTGATAATTGTGGAGTTCATGATATCTCCTTTGGGATTCTTCTAAAGGTATTATGAGATCTAGGATTCTTCTTCTATCGATTTTTCCGTCCTTTTGTGGCATGAATTTGTTGAATCAATATGGACCCCTTTTTTCTGTTGTAAAAAATATATAAATGTGGCAACTAAGGTCCTAATGTAGAGTCTCTGTGCAACATTTCTGCACAAAGAGGTGGAGTTTCAGCTTATGAATTCTTGTAGATTGAAATACCTTTAAAAACTATTGATCCATGCTGCTTTCTTGATTGCTTTAGGCCTTTCTGTGAAGAAATAATGTGTCAAATGTGCCATGCATTTGAACAAGATTATTATTCATAGAAGTCAAAGAATTTAAAGACAAAAAGGATGGATTAATAGTTATCTAATGGTTCCTTGATATGATTAGTATTTACCATGATCACTCTATGGTATCTCGATGGAGGAAAATCATAAACTAGCACTAGTATCATATCTATTCATCGTGGTTGTTGGACAACACCAATTTTTTTGAAACACAAAGTATGCAGGAATCATTTGTATTTGGAAGTTTTAGGTTGCAAAAATGATATAGGCATTTACACCTTTATTTCACAAGGCTCAAACATACAGCTACTTTTGACATCTTGCTATGTGCGTGCTAGAACCAATTAATAGGGTGCCAAGTTCTGATCCGAAACAAAGTTCATAGATAGAAAATTTTCTGACTACAACATTTTGCTATGTGTTCAGAAGTTGTAGGTTTCACAAATATTGGGATGATTAGTTCATACAATTATTTTCTTCTCAACAGTTTTATGTTTTCTTCTTTAAGGCTGATCATCCAAAGTCAATTTGTTAGATAATGATTTTAGTGGCTTGGGAACCTCAAAGATAAGACATTGGGAGGAGATTGAATTTTTTATCCTTCAAGTGGGCTATTCTTTTGGCATTAGGATTGAAGGGATCACATCTTGTTAATTATGCACAATGCTAGGCATACCCTTTAATCTCTACTGCAAGTTTGATCATTATCTTTGCCCATCAACCTAACCCTCCATTATATGACAAATAATATGTCACCATCGTTGGCAATCTTCTCTTGAATAATATGTTCCCCTTTACAATAATGCATCTGGCTGATAAACATCTTAAATGTTAATTATTGTTAGCTTGTGGAATTGAATTATATTGTTACTTAATGGTGCTGATTTGTTGTTGATCCTCTTAGGGGTTTAGATGCAACCCAGAGAGTTGATGAAGCATTTTAAATGTTGGAACCTTTTGAACAAGATGCTGTGTGGGAAGCGCAAAATTGTCACCAAGACTTCTATATGCTCTTCTAAGTGCTCTATTTGATGTAGGTTAGCTAGCATGACATGTTCTTATTATTGCTTGTTCTTGCATAATAAACTAGTATCTTTTTCTCTTTAATAGGTAATCTTGATCTTTCCATTCTATATTAACTTTAAAACCTTGAGATTTTTTTAATATGATGAGATAGATGGAATTTATGACTGAGAAAGGTATGCCATATTTGACATGCCAGAACTTTAATTAGATTACAAATCCTATGTTGGCACTTATAATGGATATAGGAAATTTCAATTTGAAGATGTTTTGGGGTTTTCTGATGACATATGTTGAATTGATATTTTGGACATAGGCAGGAAGATAGTATGTGTACCTGAGGATGTTTCTAGTAACAGATAGATGCATTGGGGAGGTGTTTTGTTATTTGCATGTAATTAATTATAGCTGAAAAACAGTGGAACCATTAATATATTCTTTGCTAGATTGTTCATTAGTGTGATAAATAGAATTTAGATGCATTAGACATTAATATGATAAATAGATGTACAATAATAGTAAAACCATAATTGGAATTGGTGCATAATAATATGTAACCCTTAGTTATAGTTATGTCCTTCCAACATTTAAGTATTTAAGATTTAATTTAGATCTATGTAACATTTGGTTGTCGCTCTTAAAAATTTTTCTTATCTCCTTATTTATTCATTTATCTTCCTTGTCCTCTTTTTTTTATTATTATTTCCATGGAATCTCTTGAAATAAAATATTTTGGCTCGCATGTATTTCTTTTTTTGCCAATTTGCGGTTAGGTTATTTATTTTTAACTTAAGCAACCATACATGGCAAATCAAGTGTGATGACTTGAGCAATGTTCAAAAAGCACTTGCAGTTTTTTAAAATATTTTATTTTCAGAGTTTGGTTAAGGTCCTAGTCTTATATGATAGTACGTATGGCTTCTAGCAACAAAGGAAAGTTAAAATTTTTATGAAGAACTATGGGTGTTAGTCTGGGTCTTGTAGTCTAGGTTGGAATTTGCGAAGTGTTGTTGAAGAAATTTAGACTGAGTGTTCTATTTTTTTGGGTTGCTAATTAAGTAAATTGCTTAATATATATAAAATATTATATTTTAAATTGGAGATGTAACCCAATTCAAATCTAAGAAGAATTTGCATACATGTATGGCTATTAATCCATACTTAGTTTAGAGGTGTTCTCTAAATGGATAACCTAGGGGTCACCAAAGATATCCCAAACCTGACTTGCTTACCCCTTCTCCAAATACACACAATGCTCCCACCATATCATAAACATACAAATTATCTAAAAGGAATAAGGATCCACAATTCTGCTTGTGTTCATCATTTACTTGATTTTGCTTGGTATATGGATTTTCACTCATGTTTGTCAAGTGTTTGAAGGACCACCTTTAGTTATGTTTCATAAAATGATTTAATCGTCCTAAATTTTGGAATTTTTTTCATTGACCCTGAATATTCCTCCTAATTGTACAGTGCAAGTACAAGAGATGTGCGTTGTGCCAATGGTCATGTTGCATGTTACAGACTTGTACCTGACTTAGTCTTATTGTACAACCTATTGATGGAGGTATAAATTTCTTCATTGTTTAAATGTTGATAATGTAACCTTTACTAATGCCACTAGCATTAAATGCTTCAAATGCTTGGTGATGGTCCTTGTAGTCTTTCAGGGTTATGTGAATGCTGATTTTCCTCTTGATGCATTAACAATATGGGATGAGATGATTGGCCAAGGGTTGAAGCCCAATAAGTTGACTTAGAATATATTGATATTTACATTTGTAAAGTTTGAAAATACAGATGTTGCAGTGCAGTTGCTTGTAGAAATGAAGGTCTCAGGAAACTATTTAGATGGCCAGTTTTAGTCTATATGAACTAGTCTGATCACTAAATAAATATCAAGAGTAATAGTCAACACGGAGGGCGATAGCTCACGTGCCCACAGGTGGACATCATGGTTTAGGGGATCATACTGTTAAAGCCCAAAGGACCATACTTCATAAATCCTAAAGTCCAAAATTATAAACCTCTCTCTCTCTCTCTCTCTCTCTCTCTCTCTCTCTATATATAATATATATATATATATATATAGATATCTATATCTATATATATATCTTAATATTATTATATATAGGCACGCGTGAGAAAAAAAATCGAAAAATTGGTATATCGAACCGTACTGGTTGAAAACGGTATTGGAAAATCGATATAAACAAGTACGATTTTGGTTCCAATTATATATATATTTCAAGGCAGGGTTAGCAACAACAGTCAGGTCATACACATATATTTATTTTGCTTCCTTGTTTTTCGAGGGAAAAATGCCCACAGAGAAAAGATGTAGCGGTTCTAATACAAAGCCAAAATATTAAAAGAAATTGAAATTTGAGAGCTGAAAACCATGTGGCACAAAAGTAGATATGAGCAGCATGTAATAACTAACATGCCAACACACTTTCTTCCAAATATATCTTGTTGAAATTCACATAAATGCTATTAAGAAATCTTTCAACGGAAAAAAAAGATATATATATATATATATTAAAAGACAATAGGACATGATCAGTTAACTTCTCGTTTCAGTCTCAAAATGTCACAATTTTCAACACCATGACAGACATCTGTGGCTACCAAACCCACTATTGTGTCATATCAGTCAAGAAGAAAAATGCTTATTTATAAGCAAAGAATTCCATATCACTGAAGTTAGACTGAATCAGAGATACAAAAACAAAGATATCAATATTATATTGCTTGAAGTTAGAATGTGTGAAATTTTAAAGGGAATAGCTTCTGGTATACCAGAATTCTATGGATGGCCACTCTGCCATGAGTAATGAAGTAGTTCTACATCCTTCTTCTCTCTAACCTAGTCTTGGTAATATTAGCTGACAAAATCCAGTGTCTCTTAAAAATCCAAAGTATGGATTTCTCGATGTTGATGCCAAATCATATAGTTACATCATGTATGATTATACAAAATCATGCTAATCGAAGCATCAAGTTGAAGAATTTGGTAGAAATCGAAAAATAGTACCGTTCAGAATATGGAAAAGGAGAATATAAATAATGGTGGTGAAAAACAAAACTCAAACAAGAAATTAGGGTTAGTGAGAAGGTTTGCGGATTACCAGAGACTGGGACGTCGATCTTCGTGTGGCCGAACTCCTGCATCCTCTCAAAAAAAAATATATGATTTACAAACATAACATATATACTATTTTTTAAGAATAAATAATTTATTTATAAGTGAATAGGATAATATAATATATTAATATTAGAAAATGATACGTTAATTAAAAGTTAGTGAAAATTTGCAAATGCCCAAAACAAAGAATTCTATATTATAATATAGTTAATTTAGGATTTATTTAACTTATTTCTTGTTAAATAATTTGATAAACGTAGAATACATATTTTTTTAGAAGTATAATTTATTATTCTAAAAATTAATATAATTATTAAAATAGCCCACAAATGAATAATTATATAAATATAACAAAATTAATTCAAGATTTGTTTATTATTTTTTAGCTAATAAGTTAAATAATTTGATAAATTGAAAATTACAATTTTTTGAAAAGTAATTTATTTTTAGTGAAATAAATATTTTAAAATTTAAACAAGTAAATTAATTTAAAAATGAAAGAACTTTAAAAAGTGGCCTAAATGTTATATCAATCCATCATTTAATTTGTGGGTTCCACCACAATTCCTAGAATTTAGACAATTTTCTCTCAAAAATTTCAGAACTCAAAATCAGAATCGGAAAAGGTATGAATTGTCTATTAACCTCGATTTTGTATTTTGGAATCTAACTATACATCGTGATTAAGGAATTGGACTTTTAATTTCTCCAATTCCCTCAAATTATGAGCTTTGGAATTCATCCTAACAGACATGGTGAATTCCAAATCTAGAATTGAGAAATTGGTTAAGGGTCTGTTTGGTAACAGACCGAATTGGTCGAATTGGCTGAATTGAGGGAATTGGATCTCCAATTCCCTCAATTCGGCTGTTTGGTTGCCAAATGAAAATCCGGAATTGGGTGAATTCTCAATTCCTATAATTCCCAATTTCGAATTTGAATTCCGAATCAGAAAAGATGAATTCACAATTCCGGGTCCAAATTTAGTGGGCCCTACCACTATCCGAAACCCTAATTCGCCCCTTTAAATTGCACCGGAATCGGCCGAATTCGGCCTTCATTCCCATCACCTAAGCCTGAGCGCCGGTCGTCCCCGAGCCCGAGCGTGTCTCCGTCCTCGAGCTTGAGCACCGGTCGTCCCTGAGCCTAAGCGCCTCTCCATCACTGAGCTTGAGCGTCTCTTCGTCCTCGAGCCCGATGTCGGTCGTCCCCGAGCCCGAGCACTGGTTCTCCCCAAGCCCGAGCGCCAATCATCCCTGAGCCCGAGCGCCTCCCCGTCCCTGAGCCCAAGCGTCGGTCGTCCCCGAGCTCGAGCCCCTCTCTGTCCCCGAGCCCGAGTGCCGGTCGTCCCCAAGCCCGACGCCGGTCGTCCACGAGCCTGAGCACCGGTCGTCCCCGAGCCCGAGCGCCTCTTCGTCCCCGAGAAGCAGGTCTGATAGAACTGTGGTTTAATGGTGATGTTCATGCATTCTGGTGTTTGTTGAAATGCTATTTGAGACTAATGTAGCATAGCATCATATAGTGCTATTTGAGACTTACTCTTTATTATCTATATTGAACTTAATGTTGAAAGTTACTTATTGTGCATATAAATACTGACAGCATTGGAAATGTCTTTCCAGATTACTTGTGTCTTTTGTCTATACGTTTGGTGTGCTGCAACATAAGTGTAGAGAAGTCCATCATGTTGTGATTCATTATTGATGCTTCTGTTTGGCTGGTGTTGTGGAAAACATCTATCACATAAATAGTCCTCCGAGCAGCAAATGAGTGAAGATGGGCATGTTTTATTGCAGTTTATGTGAAGTTGAGGTTTGCAACAAGACATTAAGTTTTATATTGTTTCGTTGTGGCAAAATTCCTTTTTCTGTTGCTTGGATCTCAGCTAAAATTTTTTTTTTATTTAATATTGTTTAAATAAATTATCCTTTATTTTAAAAAAATAAATATTATAAATATGCAATTCTAATATTATTTATTTTTTAAACCTCAAAAATATGACTAATTAATTTATTAATTTAATATCTATATCTATTTTAAAATTAAATATAGAAAATGTCTAAAAATAGGGGTAATTTCACTCATTAAGAATTGGGTAATCATATCTCCAATTTCAAATCCAACGAAACACCGGAATTGAGGGAATTGGTGGAGTTCGTTAATTTCAATTTACATTCCAAACAACTAAATTCATAAAATTGACTGAATTGACAATTCTTTTTTTTTACTCAAAAAGTCCATCCAAATACTGAAATTATCAATTCGGCCAATTCCCTCAATTCCGAAATCCGAAATTATCCAAACGGGCCCTAACTCTGTCAAATTTGAGAAAATCAGGGAATTGCTGGAATTGTCTAGGTCCATTGAAAACTTAAAATTTAAAATTACAACTTTCATATTGTACATTTACAAATAGGCCCCTTCAATATTTTTATCTATAAATAAGTCTAAATTTTTTATCAAATTTTAAATAAAATTTTACAAAAAAGACATTAAAGGTTTTTTAATTTAAAATTATAAATTTAATATTTATACATTTAAAAATAGACCTCTTGAATATTTTTTTAAAAAATAAGTCCAAATTTTATTTATTTTAAAACTAATTTTTACAAATAAACCCCTCGCCGGACCCTCGCCGGCCGGCGTACATGCCCGCGTGCTGCCGCGCCGGCCTCGACCTCCATCCCTAGACAGCCTCAGCCTTGGCCGTTCGCCCCCGCATGCCGGCGCGCCAGCCTAGGCCTCCGTCCCTAGACGGTCTCGCGTCAGCCTCCGGCTTCTGCGCCCCCTCGCCGGCCTCGATCTCCATTCCCAGACAGCTTCGGCCTCAGCCTTGGCCTCGACCTCCCGCTTCTACGCCCGCTCGCCTGCCTCGGCCTTCGGCTTCCACGCCCGTTCGTCGTCTCCGCCGTCCGCTCCCATGCACCGGCCTCGGGCCTCCGCTCCCACCACCGACCTCCAACGTCACCACCTGCGCACCGCCACCCTCCCCAAAAAATCCAAATTTTGAAGACTTTTCTGTAAATCGAAATAATTTCGGGGTGTTATTTGCAAAAATCTGAATTTCGAATATTTTTCTATAAATAAAAATAATTTCGGGGTGTTATTTGCAAAATCCAAATTTCAGGGAGTTAAATAATAAATAATAAGTTTTTAGGGGTTTAATTGTAAAAATAACGGAGGGTAAAATCGAATTTTTTTGAAAAAATTTTAATTAAATAACAACCAGGGGGGTGTAGGTAAATATTTTGAAAAGGGTGGTGGTGTGAGTAATTCCGGAAATTATGGGAGTTGTAGGTAATTAGGGCTAATTACAGGGGGGTGTACGTAATTTTTCCTAAAATTAATATTACTTATTTTATATTACTATTAAATTAAATTATTATAAAAAATAAAATAATTTTTTAAGTTTGAAATTATTGGAAGGTTAATTTTAATAAAAAAATGTTAGTTTATAAAAATAATTTACTATTTTTTATTTTGATATAAAATCTCTCTCTCTCTCTCTCTCTCTCTCTCTCTATATATATATATATATACACACACGTAAGGGTGAGCAAAAAAATCGAAAAATTGGTATACCGAACCAAACTGGTTGAGAACGGTATTGGAAAACTGATTCTCAAACAAACAAGTACGATTCCGGTTCCAATTATATATATATATATAATATAATTTTAAAATATATATTTTTTTATGTTATATGTATATTAATAAATTTTTTAACTCAAACCGGTACGATTTCAATTCTCAATTTTTTAAGAACCGAAATCCGGTTCCGGTTCTAAAATATGCAAAGCCGATATGGTAAACCGATTTTGCTCACTCCTGAATAAATATAAAATCTTATTGATAGGATTTTAACATGAATCCTATTAGGTTTTAGACCGTTAGATTATCTAAGGATTAGTATAAATGAGTTTAGGATTTAGAATTTTAGCCTTAATTCAATTAGATCTTAGCCTTATTGATAGGATTTTAGCATTAATCCTATTAGGTTTTAAACCGTTAGATTATCTAAAAATTAGTATAAATGAGTTTAGGATTAAAAAGTTTAACATTGATTCTATTAGATTTTAAGTCGTTAGACTTATTTAGATAAATCTAACGATTTAAAACTTGATAGGATTAACACCTATAAATATATATATATCCAAAACTCTGAATCCCAAATTTATAGCCTGTTTATTCTACAACCCAAAGGTTATGTATAACCCATAAATTCTGCAACGCAAAAACTAGCTCACAAATTATTACGTTCAGACTAGTCTATATACTCTGACACTTGAAAGCCTATCCTGACAAATAGGTGCATCAAACAACATTTTCAAATGCAAGCCCATGGCACAAAACCTAGAACCTACCACTAATTAGCAACTAGCTGCCAAGCAGCACATCCATCTTCATTAAAAGTAAAATAAAAATGTAACTAGGCACTCAAAAATTTTCCAAACAAACTACAAATGAAAGTGCTAAGTGGACATACCTAAGGATTGCAGAAGCCTGATGATGCTGGAGGAGAACTGGTAAAAACATTAGTGAGATGAAATATCACAGAGAAATGAGAATTGTAGAATCTTGTATCATCAAAGCAACAATAACAATAACTGCATAATGAACTTCCTACTCAATGACGAAAACATTTAGACAGATAATTAAATTGTAGAACTTTTATTCTTGATAATGCCCTGCTTACTGTAGCCAAAATTCATGGAGACAACAAAAGCTCTGTAATGCAACTGTGCAAGACTAAGCCAGGCAAAGGGCCTAGCTTACCTAAACCAATGATCAAATTGATATTGCTAGTCCACTGACACCACAAATCAAGATGCCCTATAACTGAGATGGTTGTGGGGTATTTATTTTGCCCCTGAAAAAATGTGGAACTACTACTAGATCAGGTAACATGGCCTAAATAAATGACTCAAATAACACAAGGTTTCCACAACACATGAAATTACCTCTCTACTAGTATCTATAAGGTAGAAATTTACCAATTTTTTTTTAAAAAGGAAATTGAATGCACTGTTGAATTGAGTCAGGAACATGATACAAGATAAATTTCAAGGCAGGGTTAGCAACAACAGTCAGGTCATACATGTATATCTATTTTGCTTCCTTGTTTTTGGAGGGAAAAATGCCCATGGAGAAAAGATGTAGCTATTCTAATACAAAGCCAAAATATTAAAAAAAACTGAAATTTGAGAGCTGAAAACCATGTGGCACAAAAGTAGATATGAGCAGCATGTAATAACTAACATGACAACACACTTTCTTCCAAATATATCTTGTTGAAATTGACATAAATGCTATTAAGAAATCTTTTAACGGAATATATATATATACATATATAAAGACAATTGGACATGATCAGTTAATTTCTAGTTTCAATCTCAAAATGTCACAATTTTCAACACCATGACAGACATATGTGGCTACCAAACCCACTATTGTGTCATATCAGTCAAGAAGAAAAATGCTTATTTATAAGCAAAGAACTCCATATCACTGAAGTTAGACTGAATCAGAGACACAAAAACAAAGATATCAATATTATTTTGCTTGAAGTTAGAATGTGTGAAATTTTGAAGGGAATAGCTTCTGGTATACCACAATTCTATGGATGGCCACTCTCTGCCATGAGTAATGAAGTACTTCTGCATCCTTCTTCTCTCTAACCTAGTCTTGGTAATATCAGCTGACAAATCCAGTGTCTATTAAACATCCATAGTATGGATTTCTCGATGTTGATGCCAAATCATATAGTTACATCATGTATGATTATACAAAATCATGCTAATCGAAGCATCAAGTTGAAGAATTTGGTAGAAATTGAAAAACAGTACCATTCAGAATATGGAAAAGGAGAATATAAATAATAATGATGGTGAAAAACATAACTCGAACAAGAAATTAGGGTTAGTGAGAAGGTTTGCGGATTCCAGAAACTGGGACGTCGATCTCCGTGCGGCTGAACTCCTGCATCCTCTCCAGTGCAGAGGTGGTATTCACAAGGCTCTATTTGGAATAGAGGAATTGAATCAATGGCCGCAAGAAGTAGATGTAGAAGAAGAAGAAGAAGAAGAAGAAGAAGAAGAAGAAGAAGGCGCAGATGTGGTATTCACAAGGCTCTCTCTGGAAAAGAGAAATCCAATCAATGGCTGGAAGCAATAGAAATCCAAGAAGAAGATCAAGAAGAAGAGGAGGACGAAGAAGAATAATAAATTAGGGTTAGAGTTAGGGTTTGCGATTTTCCAGAGAATTGGACATCGATCTCCATGTGATCGAATTCCTGTGTCCCTCGCAGCGAGGAGGTTGAATCTTCGACATAGGCTTTTTCTAGAACTTAGAAATCGAATCAATGGCGGCAAGTGATAGAAATAAAAGATAAAGAAAAAAGAAGACGAAGAAGACAAAATTAGGGTTAGGGTTTGGTCCTTATCATCATCGATTGAGATACGTTACTGCATGGGCTGGAAGAGGGAGAAGCTTTCTAGCTCTAGTCATCGCCTTCGTTCTTCGCTGACAGTAGCCCTCGTTTTCTTGGAACAAAGAAATCGAATCAATGGCCACAAGCAATAGAAATCGAAGAAGAAGGAACTAGGGTTAGGGTTTGATCGTTACCATTGCCGATGGAGATGCGTTACTGCGCGGGATGATGGCAGAGGAAGGAGAAATACATAATAATACATAATAATAAATAATTTGGGAAATAGTCAGTGCATCACTTTGAATTTAAACTTAAATTATACTTATAAATGCATATTTTAAAATACAATATTCATAACTTAATTTATATTAAATTTTTTTTTTTTTTTATATTTTTAATTGATGTCTATTTTTTGGATTTTTTTTAGTTTTTCTGAGGAAGCAAGTGTAGCGGAGAAGAGAGGGGTTGAGGTCGAGCTGGGCCGAGACGGATTTGGAGCTGGAGCTGGAGGCACAGGCTTTGAAAGCGAGGGTTAGGTAGGCGCTTGGGGAAGGAGAAGGGGTCGTAGGTTCGTCGAGTAATTAATCCACGATCCGGATCCTCCATTACTGGCCATTTGATCATTGCTGTTTGTGGTGTATCGAAGCATAGGTCCATTTCCTGAAGAGTAAAATTCGGAGATGATGATGTCATTGTGGGAAATTGAAAATGGCGAAAATACGACCAAAAAAGACAGCCAGATTATGATTTCAAAATTCGGAAAACAATTTTCTCACAAAAATTAGGGGAGAATGAAAGCATTTGCTCCCAAATTGTCAATATACGGACATATTTCTTCGTTTTTGTGCGTCTAAATCAGCTGCACCAGGGAATTCTTTCCTATTTTTTATTTTCTATCTATTAATAATTTCACAATTTTATTTGCAAGATTAAAGTGATTAAACAGAGTAAATTCAGAGAAAAAGATAGAGAATACCAAATTTTGAAAATGAGATAACAAAAAATAAGATCCTTTATCTTGAATTTTTCAACATAAATCTACAGTATAATGTCCTAGATCTACAATGGGGTCCACTCTCATGAAGATCACAGGTAAAATCCGAAAAAAAGGAAAAAAAATCTAGGGGAAGAACAAGCCGGCAGAACTTACTGGCAGAATCAGATCAAGCATGGTCGGAGGATGAAGGCATAGAGGTTGAGCCTCCCAGAACTCGCCGGAGAAGGGCTGCCAGATCTCTTATCTCGCTGGCGATCGGAGGTGATTCCGCCGATCTAGATCTCCCCGCTCTCTTTAGCTCTCCATTTGAGTTGCAATCGCCCAGGAGAAGATAACCAAAATGGGGGTTTTATAGTGAGGGGTGAAGCAGGGACAAAAGGAAATTCGGGAATGGACGGCAGGATGCGATCGATGGGTTTTTTAGCCGTTGGATCGTGCGGGCTTTCTTGGATAGTTGGATCGTGTGGGCTCTCCTGGATCAAATTTGACTTTTGAAAATAAGATTAAATAGGATTAATTACAAACAGGTCCCCGAAATGCTTATGAAATTACATGTTCATCCTGAATGGTTTCTAAAACCCTCGAAGTCATCTTCGATATTGCATACACCTCTGTATCATATTCGAGGCACTATTTGGTTCGCGATCGGAATCAGAATCAAGATTAATAAATTAATATTTTATTATTAAAATAAATTAAAATTTGAAAAGCTATTTAATTTTTTTATAATAATTTAATTTGATAATAATATAAAATAAGTAATATTAATTTTATAAAAAAATAATTTTGAAAAATATTGATATTAATTTTAAATCAAATGGTGTCCGGGGTCTACACATGAAATATTGTAAAATAGGTCAATGTAATTTTTGTAACATAGGGTTATATGTGAAAAAACTCCATTCTTTTGAATTGTTTAGCTCTGTCGAACCGGAGAAACTTTCCAGAAGCCTCTAGATAGCTTTGGCAACCCTCCGACTCTAGAAAACCCTAGCTCTAGATTTAGCTGCTATATATTCTCTGCACTCGCACCATTTCCCCGTGTATCAACCTCACACGCGAGTGCTCATTCACCCCTATCGCAGCTCTCTCTCTTTGCGAGATAGAAACCCTAGAATTTGCTTCGAGGCGAGCAAGATGAGGTGATTTTGTGATTCTTATCCTCTATTTTTTGAGAAGTACATGAATATGTTTCCTCTATTCTTATCCTCTAATTTACAAACATAACTCATATACTATTTTTTGTAAATAAATACTTCATTCATAAGCAAAAAGAATAATATAATATACTAATATTAAAAAACACTAAGTTAATTAAAAAAATTAACATAAATTTAAAAAATGGCCGAAAAATAATGAATTGTATAATTATAATACAATCAATTCAGGATTTATTTAATATATTTTCTCGTGTTAAATAGTTTGATAAATGTAAAATACATATATATTAAATTTAATATTAAATTGAGTTACAAAATACTAAAAATTATAAATATATTCTACAAACGTCACATATATACTATTTTCTAAAAATAAGTACATTATTTATAAGTAAATAGTATAATATAATATATTAATATTAGAAAATGCTAACTTAATTAAAAATTAATATCAATTTAAAAGCAGCCCGAAAATAAAGAATTCTATAATTATAATACAATTAATCTCTGATTTATTTAATATTTTTTTCATATTAAATAATTTGATTACCGTAAAATAAATATTTTCGTAGAAAAATAATTTATTATTTCAAAAATTAATATAATTATTAAATTAGCCCATAAATGAAGAATTATATAAATATAATAAAATTAATTCAAGATTTGTTTATTATATTCTAGCTTACAAGTTAAATAATTTGATCAATTTCAAATTACAAACTTTTCTAAAAATAATTTATGTTTAGCGAAATAAATATTTAAAATTAGAACAAACAAAATAATTTAAAAATAAAAAAAAACTTTTACAAAATGGCATAAATATTATATAAATCTATCATTTAATTTGGGCATCCCGCTACAATTTCCGAGAATTAGACGAATTCCTCTCAAAACTTTCAAAATTCAAAGCCAAAATTAGAAAAGGGCAAGAATTGTCTAATTCTATCGATTCCGAATTTTCAAATCGAACTAAACATCGTAATTAAGGAATTAAATTTTTAATTCCTTTAATTCTCTCAATTCCTGGACTTTAGAATCCATTCAGACAGACCCTTCTGGACCGCCTGGATGAATTCCCAATTTGGAATTGAGTTATTGGGCAACTCGGTCGATTCCGAGAAACTAAGGGAACTGTTCGAATTGTCTAATTCTGGTATTTGGATTAGTATTTTTTGGATGAAATTAGAAATTAATTAATTCTCTCAATTTTAAAAACTATATTAAATTTAATCCTAAAATTCGTACAAAATAAAAGATATCAATAACACTTAAAAACACTAAATATGCATTATTTTTGAAAAATTAATACTTTATCTTGAAGTAAAATAGAATAATATATTATATTAATATTAGAAAAGCCAAGTTAATTTAAAAATTAATATAAATTTGAAAATGGTACAAAAATAAAGAATTCTATAATTATAATATGATTAATTTAGGATTTATTTAATATATTTCTCTCTTATTAAATAGTTTGACAAAATTAAAATACCTATATATTAAATTCAATATTAAATTAAGGTACAAAAAACTAAAAAATAAAAATATAATTTATAAACATAACATATATACTATTTTTTAAGAATAAATAATTTACTTATAAGTAAATACGATAATATAATATATTAATATTAGAAAATGATACGTTAGTTAAAAATTAATAAAAATTTGAAAATGGCCGAAAAATAAAGAATTCTATAATTATAAGAAAGTTAATCTAGGATTTATTTAAGTTATTTCTTGTTAAATAATTTGATAAACGAAGAATACATATTTTTTTAGAAGTATAATTTATTATTAAAAAAATTAATATAATTATTAAAATGGCCCATAAATGAATAATTATATAAATATAACAAATTTAATTCAAGATTTGTTTATTATTTTTTAGCTAATAAGTTAAATAATTTGATGAATTGAAAATGACAATTTTTTTGAAAGTAATTTATTTTTAGTGAAATAAATACTTTAAAATTAAAACAAGTAAATTAATTTAAAAATGAAAGAACTTTTAAAAAAAGGCCTAAACGTTATATCAATCCATCACTTAATTTGTGGGCTCCACCACAATTTCCAGGATTTAGACAATTTTCTCTCGAAAATTTCGGAACTCAAAACTGAAATTGGAAAAGGTATGAATTGTCTATTAAGCTTGATTCTAAATTTTGGAATCTAACTATACACCGTGATTAAGGAATTGGACTTTTAATTCCTCAAATTCCCTCAAATTCTGAGCTTTGGAATTCATCCAAATGGACACATAAAGCCGTTTGGATGAATTCCAAAGCTAGAATTGAGAAATTGGTTAACTTTATCAAATTTGAGAAAATCAACGAATTGCTGGATTTGTCTAACTCCAGTGTTTGGGTGAGTATGTTTTGGAGGAAACTAGAAATTGATTAATTCTCTCAATTTTAAAAAATATATTAAATTTCGGTACAAAATAATAAAAAAATATAAATGTAATCTACAAACATAACATATATACTATTTTATAAAACTAAATACTTTATTTATAAGTAAATAGAATAATAGAATATATTAATATTAGAAAAATACTAAGTTAATTACAAAATTAATATCAATTTAAAAATGGTCCAAAAATAAAGAATTCTATAATTATAATACATTTAATTTTTGATTTATTTAATAAATTATTTCTTATAAAATAGTTTGATAAACGTAAAATAAATATATGTTAAATTTAATATTAAATTTAGGTTCATAATATTAAAAAGAATATGAATATAATTTACAAACATAACTTATATCCTATTTTTTGAAAATAAATGCTTTATTTATAAGCAAACAAAATAATATAATATACTAATATTAGAAAACACCAAGTTAATTAAAAAAATTAACATAAATTTTAAAATGGCCGAAAAATAATGAATTGTATAATTATAATACAATCAATTCAGGATTTATTTAATATATTTTTTCATGTTAAATATTTTGATAAACGTAAAATACATATATATTAAATTTAATATTAAATTGAGTTACGAGATACTAAAAATTATAAATATATTTTACAAACATCACATATATACTATTTTCTAAAAATAAGTGCATTATTTATAAGTAAATAGTATAATATACTATATTAATATTAGAAAATGGTAACTTAATTAAAAAATTAATATCAATTTAAAAGCGGCCCAAAAATAAAGAATTCTATAATTATAATATAATTAATCTCAGATTTAGTTAATATTTTTTCTGCTAAATAATTTGATTACCGTAAAACAACTATTTTCTTATAAAATAATTATTGTTTCAAAAATTAATATAATTATTAAATTAGCCCATAAATGAAGAAATATATAAATATAATAAAATTAAATCAAGATTTATTTATTATATTTTATCTAACAAGTTGAATAATTTGATCAATTTCAAATTACAAAATTTTCTAAAAATAATTTATTTAAGGGAAATAAATATTTTAAAATTAGAACAAACAAATTAATTAAAAAATAAAAAACTTGTAAAAATTGGAATAAATATTATATAAATCTATCATTTAATTTGGACATCCTGTCGTAATTCCCGCGAATTAGACGAATTCCTCTCAAAACTTTCGAAATTCAAAGCCAAAATTGGAAAAGGGCAGGAATTGTCTAATTCTGTCGATTCCGAATTTTCAAATCGAACAAAACACCGTAATTAAGGAATTAGACTTTTAATTCCTCTAATTCTCTCAATTCGTGGACTTTAGAATCCATTCAGACAGACCCTTCTGGACCGCCTGGATGAATTCCCAATTTGGAATTGAGTTATTGGGCAACTCGCCGATTCCGAGAAACTGAGGGGACTGTTCGAATTGTCTAATTCTGGTATTTGGATGAGTATTTTTTGGATGAAATTAGAAATTAATTAATTTTCTTAATTTTAAAAACTATATTAAATTTAATCCTAAAATTCGTACAAAATAAAAGATATCGATAACACTTAAAAACACTGAATATGCATTATTTTTGAAAAATTAATACTTTATTTTGAAGTAAAATAGAATAATATAATATATTAATATTAGGAAAAAGCCAAGTTAATTTAAAAATTGATATAAATTTAAAAATGGTACAAAAATAAAGAATTCTATAATTATAATATGATTAATTTAGGATTTATTTAATATATTTCTCTCTTAGTAAAGAGTTTGACAAACTGAAAATACATATATATTAAATTCAATATTAAATTTAGGTATGAAAAACTAAAAAATAAAAATATAATTTACAAACATAACATATATACTTTTTTTAAGAATAAATAATTTACTTACAAGTAAATACGATAATATAATATATTAATATTAGAAAATGATACGTTAGTTAAAAATTAATAAAAATTTGAAAATGGCCGAAAAATAAAGAATTCTATAATTATAAGAAAGTTAATCTAGGATTTATTTAAGTTATTTCTTGTTAAATAATTTGATAAACATAGAATATATTTCTTTTAGAAGTATAATTTATTATTCAAAACATTAATATAATTATTAAAATGGCCCGTAAATGAATAATTATATAAATATAACAAAATTAATTCAAGATTTGTTTATTATTTTTTAGCTAATAAGTTAAATAATTTGATGAATTGAAAATGGCAATTTTTTGAAAGTAATTTATTTTTAGTGAAATAAACATTTTAAAATTAAAACAAGTAAATTAATTTAAAAATGAAAGAACTTTAAAAAATGGCCTAAATGTTATATCAATCCATCACTTAATTTGTGGGTTGCACCACAATTTCCAGGATTTAGACGATTTTCTCTTAAAAATTTCGGAACTCAAAACTGAAATCGGAAAAGGTATTAATTGTCTATTAATCTTGATCCTGAATTTTGGAATTCATCCTAACGGACACAATGAATTCCAAATCTAGAATTGTGAAATTGGTTAACTCTATCCAATTTAAGAAAATCAGGGGATTGCTAGAATTGTCTAGGTCCAGTGTTTGGGTGAGTATGTTTTGGATAAAACTAGAAATTGATTAATTCTCTTAATTTTAAACAATATATTCAATTTCAGTACAAAATGCTAAAAAAATATAAATAGAATCTACAAACAAAACATATATACTATTTTTTAAAACTAAATACTTTATGTATAAAAAAATAGAATAATATAATAAGTACTATTAGAAAATACTAAGTTAATTAAAAAATTAATATAAATTTAAAAATAGCTCAAAAATAAAGAATTCTATAATTATAATACAATTAATTTAGGATTTATTTAATATATTTTCTTATTAAATAGTTTGATAAACGTAAAATACATATATATTAAATTTAATATTAAATTCAGGTATAGAATACTAAAAAAATATAAATATAATTTACGAACATAACATATATACTATTTTTTAAAAAATAAATACTTCATTTATAAGTAAACGGAATAATGTAATATATGAAGATTAGAAAATACTAAGTGAATTAGAAAATAAAGATAAATTTAAAAATGGCCAAAAAATAAATAATTCTATAATTATAACACAATTAATTTTTGATTTATTTAATATTTTTTGTTATTAAATAGTTTGATCAACATAAAGTACATATATATTAAATTTAATATTAAAGTTAGTAAACAATGCTAGAAAAAATATAAATATAATTTAGAAACATAACATATGTACTATTTTTTGATAATAAATAATTTATTTATAAACAAATAGAATAATATTAGAAAATGCTAAGTTAATTAAAAAATTAATATAAATTTAAAAATGGCCCAAAATGAAAGAATTCTATAATTATAATATAATTAATTTAAAATTAATTTAATATTTTTTTGTTAAATAATTTATAAATGTAAAAAATATATTTTCTTAGAAATATAATTTATTATTTGCAAAATTAATATAATTATTAAAATGGTCCATAAATGAAGAATTATTTAAAGATGATTAAATCGCTATTTGGATGGATTCCAACACTCCGAAATTAAGGAAATTAGAGGAATTAAAAATCTAATTCCCTAATTCTAGTGTTTGATTCGATTTCGAAAGCTAGAATTAAAGGAATTGGACCATTCCTCCCTCCTTCCGATTCAGAAAATGAATTCCAAAAATTTTTATAAGAATCCATCCAATTTCTGGGAATTGGGTGGGTGCCACTGATTTATTTTTCTGCAGATTCCTGGCGGAGGAAACCGATGATTTGTTTGGTCGAATCAACCCCTTTCCTCCGTTCTTCACCTCCCCGAGCATCCCCCGTCCCGATCTTGCCGGCCATCTCCCGTCCGTGATCTCGCGAGGTATCTTCTTCCCAAATCTAGTGGAGCTTCCTCTTCTCTGAATTAGCAACTTTCGATCTCCTTCCTTATCTTCTCTTCAAAAGGAGCAGAAAAAGCAAAACCCAAACCCTAGATGGGCCCTTTATCCTCGATCGGATTTTTGGGTCCAATGGCTTCTGGGAGCTCTTCAGGTCGGGGAGGATCAGACGCAAAGTCCTTTGATTTTGGCTCCAATGACATCGTCTGCTCCTACGAATTTCGGATGATGTCGATTTCTTTTTTTTGTCAAAATTTGATGAAATCACTATTTTGATATGTAATTTGATGATTTATGTTTGCGATTGATGGGAAAGAAGAGATGTTGGACTGTGAATTCGGGTGGATTGGGTGGTTTGAGCTTGTGAGTTCACCGTTGGAAGACAAAGCCAATTTAGGGTTTGCCTTTCAATCTTTAAATCTCGCTTCGCTGATTAGCCTTCATTTCCTAGGTAGTTGGTTGAGTTCTTGTACAAATGAAATTTCTTAACAAGACTGATATCATCTCATGTTCTACTTAAGCTTGTTAGGTTATGGTGTCTATTATAATGATTAGGGCACTACCTGTGATTGTTCTTTTGGATTGTGTTGGATTGTTTCTACAATGAAATTTGCTGTAATTTTCATCATTTCCTCTTGTGTTGATAATTATTTAACTTACTAGTTAAAATATAATATATAAATCCTAAATTAATTTTATTATATTTATATAATTCTCTATTGATGGATTATTATAAATTTTATAGTAATTTTTGAAATAATAAATCATGTTTTTATGGAAAATATGCATTTTATGTTTATCAAATTATTTAACAAAAAAAAATATATTAAATAAGTCCTAAATTAAATAAATTATAATTATAGAATCTTTTATTTTCAAGTCTTTTTTAAAATTTATATTACTTCTTTCCGTTAACTTACCATTTTCTAATGCTAAATATATTTTATTATCTTATTTACTTATAAATAAAGCATCAATTTTAATAAAATAATATATATTTTGTGGTTTTGAATCATATTTATATTATTTTATTTTGTACCAAATTTAATATTAAATTTAATATATTTTTTATTTAACTAAAGTATTTTTTTTTCATTCCTACTCCAGCCAAACACCGAAATTTAAATAATTGATGGAAATGGTCAATTTCATTTATCAACAAAATAATAGAATTCTAAAATTGAGGGAGTTGGAGGATTCCCAATTTGATTTAAAAAATATTCATCTAAACACTAGAATTATTTAATTCTAATTCTCTCAATTCCTCTGAAATTGACATAATTGATCAATTCCTCAATTCTAATTTCGGAATCTATCCAAACAGTCCCTTAGTAACTTTGAAAACTAAAATATTTCCAAACAACAAAAGTGGTAAAATTCACTTCCACTACTTTCATAAACTCACACTATTCAAACACACCCTAATTTATATATCTTAAGTGTTTATTTATTCACATTTTATGGTAAATTATAGTTATGTGTTAAAAGCCTAACCAAAGTTGTTGGAAGTTGAAGAAAATATATTTGTAATTTTGTTAAAATTATAAGAAGTTATTTACAATTAATACATAAAAAAGTTTTTGCAAATAGTATTTTTTTCTATAAAATGGGTTCATAAATAATATAGTTTTCCACATTTTGATTTAAAAATTAATCTATAATTCACATGAAATTTGACGATATGAAATTTTATGGATGGAAGATAGTTTAATGAAAAGTTGTAAGTAATTTTTTATTTTAAAAGGAGTTATATGTAATTTTAGGATTTAGATGTAATTATCCTAATTTTAATAAAAATGAAATTCATGAAAATGATATATTGATTGACCTATTATCACCATTAAAATATTTTTATTAACTCAATTAAAATTACTAGTAGTATTTGCTGAGCTAGGCACTTAATCGTATGTTTTCAAATGAGTCGACTGGATTCAGGGTAAGTCTTTCGTACTAAAGTCACAATGCAATTTTAGGTTATTGATTATCGTTGAAATTATAATTTGTAAAGATATTACCACATCAAGTATTGGCCGCAAATATGAACGCTCTAATTACTGTAGACTTCAATTGTTCATTTTGGGCTTCGATGCGACACATAGACCTAACTCATGAACAATGGAAAAAGACGGCAACGAGTCATGTTATGCATGAGCTGCAAAAGCAAAGCACAAGCAGATAGATATATCACAAGTATATATATCAACATCATCAATTTACAGCAGGATCTAATATCCATCTGAAATCAACAACCCAATTCTTTAAAATTTTATTGAATTATATTTTTTAAAATTAAACAAATATAATTATTTCAAATTTGTTTAAATTATTTATATTTTTTTAAACTTAAAAAATTATATATAATTTTTTAAAATTTTACCAAATTGTATATTTTTCTTCAAATTTAAATAGTTATTTTTTTTTTGAATTATTGAATATATTATAAAAATATCATCGGATGTAAATTTACAATTAAAACTAAAAGTATTCTAAGAATATATATCATTTGATGTCATTTATATTAAGTGAAAAAAATGAAAATGCCTCCGAAGTAGTTAAAGATGGTGTGATGGAGAATATGAGAAAACTACATCCTAAAGTTGGTTTATGTTGGACCACAAATATGATCTAAATTGAGCCATAGTCCTAATTCAAATTTAATTGATTTTAAACTATGTCATGAGTAAAATTATCATTTTACATATTGGGTTAAAAATTTATATGAAATAAAACAAAACTGGTTTAAGCTAGAACAAGGATAAAATTATTATTTTTACATTTCAAGTTAAAATCTAATTTAAAATAAATCTTTAATTGGATGATAGAGAGTTGTTCACAATAACAACCGAGCCACAAAAATCGCTTCTAACCATATTAGAGATATTTTTATCCTTTCACTTCAACCTAAACAATATCAAATGATATATTCTCTAAATATTTCTAATTCTAACAAAACATTTACACATGACGAGATTTTTGTAATATATTTAGTAACAATATATATATATATATATAATTTTTTAAAATTAAATAAAAATATGTAATTTAACAATATTTTCAAGGAGTTATATGTAATTTTTAAAGTTCCAAGCTCAAATATGTAATTTGCCAAAATTTTAAGGAATTATATGTAATTTTTTAATTTTAGAGGAGAAATGTGTAATTTGTCGAGATTTCGAGAAGTGATATATAATGGACCCAACTTTTTGTATATTAAAAAAATATATTAATGTCTTATGTTATCTACGAAATTATAAATACCTTCTCCAATGAGATTTTACCGTTATAAACAAATATTATATATATATTGTTAGACGTGGTTATGACAAATATGAAATATCCAAAATAACTTTATAAATAAATCTAGTTGTCACAATTATGATCGATTAAATTGTATAAAAGATCGAGAGTTCATTTTATGTATCATAATTATCTTTAATTCTTTAGATTATTTTTCATAAAGTTAAATTACTTTTTAATTTTAACGATAAATATATATTCGATGAAATTTTTGCATATATAAAAATATTTAATTTGGAAAATATGAAATTTAAAAATTTTTTGAGAGTTATATGAATTTTTTCAAATTTTTAAGAAAAATTCATAATTTTGTAAGATTTAAAGGAGTTATATATAATTATAATTTAGTAAAATTTCAATCAACTGTATATATAATAGATCTTTTAAATTAATAGTTATTATAAATAAAATTTTTTGCAAGCGAAGGAGGGCGATGACCCCCAGCCTCGGCCATTGGTCAAGAAACCTCGACCCAGCATAGGGTTTCATCCATCAAGATCCCAATCCGCTCCCCTCAAACCCAAATCCTCTTAGATCCCTCCTTTCCCTTCCCTGAAGCTCCTGCGCCGCTCGTTCTCGATGCCCTTCTCCCTCAACCCCGGCTCTCCATTGCCGCCAATCGCCCTCAAAATGGCGAACCACCAACCTTCGATGGCTCACTTCTCGATCGTCGAGCTCACGCGGAGGAGGCGGCTGCACCAGGCGTGTCCTTGGCCTATGATTTCCTACTTTCTTTATTTTTTTCGTTCTTGGGGTTTCTGCTAGATTAGCAGAATTTCAGGGACTTTCTTTTGTTTTCTCTATTTTTCTAGACGAATTTCACTGAAAATGGTACCCTAATGTGTTGATCGTTATCTAGTGTTCACTTGAATTTGTTCACAAATTTTATATTCGTTCAATTTTTTTTGTTTTCTTTGATTTCTTAAGTTCTCTTTGATGATTTCACGAGAGCGTTATCTTTTCAGCACGGGATATTCCTGATTTCGTTCTTTGTTATTTTGTTTGCTCTTCTTTTTACTCTGGGCCTTGGAGAAAATAAAGGAAGCTAACATTGTGCTGAACGCTGTGATGGAAGCATGCATTCGCCATGGTGATATTGACTCTGCCCGGCGGATCTCTCAGGAGATGGCGAAGCCTGATAATTGTGGAGTTCATGATATCTCCTTTGGGATTCTTCTAAAGGTATTATGAGATCTAGGATTCTTCTTCTGTCGATTTTTCTGTCCTTTTGTGGCATGAATTTGTTGAATCAATATGGACCCCTTTTTTCTGTTGTAAAAAATATATAAATGTGGCAACTAAGGTCCTGATGTAGAGTCTGTGTGTAACATTTCTGCACAAAGAGGTGGAGTTTCAGCTTATGAATTCTTGTAGATTGAAATACCTTTAAAAACTATTGATCCATGCTGCTTTCTTGATTGCTTTAGGCCTTTCTGTGAAGAAATAATGTGTCAAATGTGACATGCATCTGAACAGGATTATTATTCACAGAAGTCGACGAATTAAAAGACAAAAAGGATGGATTAATAGTTATCTAATAGTTCCTTGATATGATTAGTATTTACCATGATCACTCTATGGTATCTCGATAGAGGACAATCATAAACTAGCACCAGTATCATATCTATTCATCGTGATTGTTGGACAACACCAATTTTTTTTGAAACACAAAGTATGCAGGAATCCTTCGTATTTGGAAGTTTTAGGTTGCAAAAATGATATAGGCATTTACACCTTTATTTCACAAGGCTCAAACAAAGAGCTACTTTTGACATCTTGCTATGTGCGTGCTAGAACCAATTAATAGGGCTCCAAGTTCTGATCTGAAACAAAGTTCATAGATGGAAAATTTTCTAACTACAACATTTTGCTATGTGCTCAGAAGTGGTAGGTTTCACAAATATTGGGATGATTAGTTTATACAATTATTTTCTTCTCAGTAGTTTTATGTTTTCTTCTTTAAGGTTGATCATCAAAAGCCAATTTGTTAGGTAATGATTTTAGTGTCTTGGGAACCTCAAAGATAAGACATTGGGAGGAGATTGAATTTTTATCCTTCAAGTGGGCTATTCTTTTGGCATCAGGACTGAAGGGATCACATCTTGTTAATTATTCACAATGCTAGCCATACCCTTTAATCTCTACTGCAAGTTTGATCATTATCTTTGCCCATCAACCTAACCCTCCATTATATGACAAATAATATGTCACCATTGTTGGCAGTCTTCTCTTGAATAATATGGTCCCCTCTACAATAATGCATCTGGCTGATAAACATCTTAAATGTTAATTATTGTTAGCTTGTGGAATTGAAATTATATAGTTGCTTAATGGTGCTGATTTGTTGTTGATCCTCTCAGGGGTTTACGTGCAGCCCAGAGAGTTGATGAAGCATTTCAAATGTTGGAACCTTTTGAACAAGATGCCTATGTGGGAAGCGCAAAATTGTCACCAAGACTTATATATGCTCACTAGGTAAGCTAGCATGACATGTTCTTATTATTGCTTGTTCTTGCATAATAAACTAGCATCTTTTTCTCTTTAATAGGTAATCTTGATCTTTTCATTCTATATTAACTTTAAAACCTTGAGATTTTTTTAATATGATGAGATAGATGGAATTTATGATTGCGAAAGGTATGTCATGTTTGACATGCCAAAACTTTAACTAGATTACAAATCCTATGTTGGCACTTATAATGGATATAGGAATTTTCAATTTGAAGATGTTTTGGGGTTTTCTCATGACATATGTTGAATTGATATTTTGGACATAGGTAGGAAGATAGTATGTGTACCTGAGGATGTTTCTAGTAACAGATAGATGCATTGGGGAAGTGTTTTGTTATTTGCATGTAATTAATTATAGCTGAAAAACAGTGGAACCATTAATATATTCTTTGCTAGATTGTTCATTAGTGTGATAAATAGAATTTAGGTGCATTAGACATTAGTATGATAAATAGATGTACAATAATAGTAAAAGCATAATTGGAATTGGTGCATAATATGTAACCCTTAGTTATAGTTATGTCCTTCCAACATTTAAGTATTTAAGATTTAATTTAGATCTATGTAACATTTGGTTGTCGCTCTTAAAAATTTTTCTTATCTCCTTATTTATTCATTTATCTTCCTTGTCCTCTTTTTTTTTATTATTATTTCCATGGAATCTCTTGAAATAAAATATTTTGGCTCGCATGTATTTCTTTTTTTGCCAATTTGCGGTTAGGTTATTTATTTTTAACTTAAGCAACCATACATGACAAATCAAGTGTAATGACTTGAGCAATGTTCAAAAAGCACTTGTAGTTTTTTAGAATATTTTATTTTCAGAGTTTGGTTAAGGTCCTAGTCTTATATGATAGTACGTATGGCTTTCAGCAACAAAGGAAAGTTAAAATTTTTATGAAGAACTATGGGTGTTAGTCTAAGTCTTGTAGTCTAGGCTAGAATTTGCGAAGTGTTGTTGAAGAAATTTAGACTAAGTGTTCTATTTTTTTTGTGGTGCTAATTAAGTAAATTGCTTAACATATATAAAATATTATATTTTAAATTGGAGATATGCCAGAAATAAAATAGCGGAAAACCCCACAATAACTTGTAACCCAATCCAAACCTGAGAAGAATTTGCATACATGTATGACTATTAATCCATACTTAGTTTGGAGGTGTTCTCTAAATGGATAACCTAGGGGTCACCAAAGATATCCCAAACCTGACTTGCTTACCCCTTCTCCAAACACACAATGCTCCCACCATATCATAAATATACAAATTATCTAAAAGGAAGAAGGATCCACAATTCTGCTTGTATTCATCCTTTACTTGATTTTGCTTGGTATATGGATTTTTCACTCATGTTTGTCAGGTGTTTGAAGGACCACCTTTAGTTATGTTTCATAAAATGATTTAATCGTCCTAAATTTTGGAATCTTTTTTCATTGACCCTAAATATTCCTCCTAATTGTACTGTGCAAGTACAAGAGATGTGCATTGTGCTAATGGTCATGTTGCGTGTTACAGACTTGTACCTGACTTGGTCTTATTGTACAACCTATTGATGAAGGTATAAATTTCTTCCTTGTTTAAAAGTTGATAACGTAGCCTTTACTAATGCCACTGGCATTAAATGCTTCAAATGCTTGGTGATGGTTCTTGTAGTCTTTCGGGTTATGTGAATGAGGAAAAATGCATTAACAATATGGGATGAGATGATTGGCCAAGGGTTGAAGCCCAATAAGTTGACCTAGAATATATTGATATTTACATTTGTAAAGTCTGAAAAGACAGATGCTACAGTGCAGTTGCTTGCAGAAATGAAGGTCTCAGGAAACAATCTAAATGGCCAGTTTTAGTCTATATGAACTAGTCTTCTTGAAACTCAAAGTTGCCCGATGAATGTCTGAATCATGGTTATTTCCTGTTATAGGATGAAGCTCAAAAAGCTAATAGTAATCAACTGCTTCCTGATACTGTCACTTACACTACTTTGCTAAAGGTACAATCATGTGTGGTTTCTCATTTTCTGATGTCAATGTACAATTGCTGCCTTGTCCTAATTAAATGTTATTCAGATATTGTGATTTGTGTTTTTCATGATATTTATTTCATAAATCATTATTCAAGCCTACATCTTTATGTAATATATTCATTTTTTTGGTCCATTTCAAAGAAATTCGAATAACAGTGAGGCTTCTTTCTCATGGAAGATATAATGGCATCATATGATGACAAGTAATCAAATTGCAATTAGATATAAGTTGGGCACAGGAGGACAATAACAATGATAGAAACCAGGGTTTTCTAAATGCCATCAGGCCCTGATAAAAAAACTCATGCTCAACCTCTATGTGTAGTTCTGGAAAGGCGAAGGGATGCATTCTTGCACCTGCCCTATTGTTAGGCTTTCAACTAGATAAAGTTCTACAACCAAATTATAACAAGTTTGGAACTTCCTGAGTGACTTTCATCCGATCCTTTCTAGCAAGATATTAGTGTCTCTTAGTTTCGTTAAGGTTGTTTTGAGGTCAAAGTGCAATTTTTCTTATGGAATGATATCATTAAGTGTCAAGTGTTATTTCAAAAAGAAAAAAGTTTCAAGTGATGGCAGGCTAAAGCCCCAGGTATCACTGCCGTCTGATCATGGATGCTATGTGGAAATGATGAAAAGCTGCATGTTTCATAGAAAAATGGCTAAGGTTTTGGTAAAAACTAGGATTTATAAGACAGAAAATAGTGGACAAGAAAATGGAGAATAGCGTATAATTCAAGTAGAGATTCAAAGAATCAGAGAAGAATACAATATATCTCTTACAGCCTGGAGCAACAACTACTTATAATTGCACAAGTCCTACCCCAACTGGCCTCTCTCCAAAGGGCTCTTAGCCCAACAATAACTTATTCCCCGGGCTTCAATATTTTCAGATTTCTCGACAATCAAGGACTTGTGGACAAAGTAATAGGCCAATTCTTTGATAATAACATGCCGATAATAGCCTATAATACTTCAACATGTTTTACCACCTTCATCTTCAGGAAACTTGGTTTTACTAGTGTTAGAGTATAATGATCATAATGTGCAGAAGTAATCAGGATATCTTTAGGGAACAAATCCACAATGGTTAGTATGCTCAGATATATAGGAGGAATCAGCTAGGATGTCAAATGAAAATTTGCTCTTTCAATCACTAGGTTTTTAGAAATGATATTTCAATTCTCTAATAGTCACAAATAACAGAGCATGTATTCAATAGAACAAGAGCGGAAATTTAGTTATTACATTGATAAGCACAAAATTTTGTGATCACATTGAAAAGAATAATGTAATGATTCAAAATGACACCTAATGTCGTCGTTCCACTCCTTAATTCCAGAAATCCATTCCGTACTTCTTGTCCATGAGATATTTTTGTTTGGGTAAGTAGACATCAAATGGTATGTAACGAATTCTTTCCTTGTAAATGCATAGCAAAATGTGGAATGGTTAGGAATATGGAATCTTGGTATGTTTTTCCTTTCGGTTCATTTACTGTGAAATGAATGTTGTATCACTCGATATAGATAGAAATACATTAATTGTCTTTATGTTTCTCTAATTTTAATGTGGCTACACCTATTAACTATTTTCTCAAAGTTAGACCACTTGAATTGAATTGTGTTCACCCTACGACTCACATGTTGCTGTTAGATTTGAGGTTTAGTCCGGATTTATTTGATCCCTACATATTTCCCCAAGTTCTTATTTCATCATTATTTCCTTCACATGATATACTAATATCTTACTTACCCTCAACTTTCCAAAGGCCTCTCTATCTGGTGATGAGTTCGTCTGTTTTAGGTGTTTTTGGATGAGCCAATTGAGAAAAATATGACACCATTTGAGGAAAGGTAATCTCTGCCTGCTGACCTGGAGTTGAAGAAAGTTGTGATGCGCTAACATAGAGATTCTGTTTTCCCTATTGTTGTGACTGGGGCCATGTTGCGATCATCTACCGAACATTGTGAGAAGGTGATGTCTCCAAACTTCAGCAGCTATCGTATTTATTTTTAGAGGTTCATGTGTCTGCTCTCCTTTTGACTTACTTTGTTAAGTTCAGAATTATGATACTCTTAGTATGTTGAAACATACATGAATGCCTATGCTACAATTGGATTGATTCCCTTAATCAAATGTGTGACGTTTATATTGCATGTGGTAGAGTTGGATGCGCCACTTGGATGATGATGAACATGACTGCCTCAACTTCAATTGGCATGATGATTGATCTGTTGCTTGAGAAATACAAAATGCTGATAATCATGATGTCTATAAGACCAGTGTCGTACCAATCCGAAACCTATATTGCTTTAAAATCAGGATTAGAATCAACTTATTTTAGAAAAAAAATTTCTTATAAAATTAATATTACTTATTTTATATTACTATTAAATTAAATTATTATAAAAAATAAAATAATAATTTAAATTTGAAATTATTGGAAGGTTAATTTTAATAAAAAATATTAGTTTATAAAAATAATTTACTAATTTTAATTTTGATATTAATTTCAAATCAAAGGTGAAATTGTTTTGCCCGGGCATCATTAGGCATAGTTACAGTCAGTCCCATTTGGACTGCTTTGTGTACAAATGTGTTGCATTTTATACGTATAGTCCTCCAATCAGGTGGCAAGGTTTTTTCTATTTTTTTTGGAATTATAGCATTATTTGATTAATTTTTTTTCCAAATTAAATTAATCATAAATAATATCTGTAACATAACTCTAAATTCACAAATTTGGGAATATAAATTGTTCAACATTTCAAAAACTATAAATCATTTAGGAATATTTAAAAACTCGCCAGATCTATGCAGAGACAATCAAACAAACAAAAAGTTCAAATTCGCTTCAAAAACCTAACCAGCAGAATTGCAGTGCATGAAAAAGCAAAATACAAAAAAAGCCGTGCAAACAGTAAAAGCAACTAATTGACACAGATAGAAATGAAATATTAAAAATGTTACCTGGTTTTTGGTTGTATAATCATCAAGCTCAGAGAAGACCAATAAAAACAACTTGCAAAACCACTGACCATTAAATAAATGTCAAGAGTAATAGTCAACACAAGTGGACATCATGGTTTAGGGGCTCATACTGTTGAAGCCCAAAGGACCATACTTCATAAATCCTGAAGTCCAAAATTATAAACTTCTCTCTCTCTCTCTCTCTCTCTCTCTATATATATATATATATATATATATATATATAGGTAAGGGTGAGCAAAAAAATCGAAAAATTGGTATACCGAGCCGTACTGGTTGAGAACAGTATTGAAAAACCGATACAAACAAGTACGATTCTGGTTCCAATTATATATATATTTCAAGGCAGGGTCAGCAACAACAGTTAGGTCATACATATATATCTATTTTGCTTCCTTGTTTTTGGAGGGAAAAATGCCCACGGAGATAAGATGTAGCTGTTCTAATACAAAGCCAAAATATTAAAAAAAAACTGAAATTTGAGAGTTGAAAACCATGTGGCACAAAAGTAGATATGAGCAGCATGTAATAACTAACATGCCAACACACTTTCTTCCAAATATATCTTGTTGAAATTGACATAAATGGTATTAAGAAATCTTTCAACGAAATATATATATATTATATATATATATATATATATATATAGATTAAAAGACAATCGGACATGATCAGTTAATTTCTAGTTTCAGTCTTAAAATGTCACAATTTTCAATACCATGACAAACATTTGTGGCTACCAAACCCACTATTGTGTCATATCAGTCAAGAAGAAAAATACTTATTTATAAGCAAAGAATTCCATATCACTGAAGTTAGACTGAATCAGAGATTCAAAAACAAAGATATCAATATTATTTTGCTTGAAGTTAGAATGTGTGAAATTTTAAAGGGAATAGCTTCTGGTATACCACAATTATATGGATGGTCACTCTCTGCCATGAGTAATGAAGTACTTCTGCATCCTTCTTCTCTCTGACCTAGTCTTGATAATATTAGCTGACAAAATCCAGTGTCCATTAAAAATCCAAAGTATGGATTTCTCGATGTTGATGCCAAATCATATAGTTACATGATGTATGATTATACAAAATCACACTAATTGAAGCATCAAGTTGAAGAATTTGGTAGAAATCACAAAACAATACCATTTAGAATATGGAAAAGGATAATATAAATAATGGTGGTGAAAAACAAAACTCGAACAAGAAATTAGGGTTAGTGAGAAGGTTTGCGGATTACCAGAGACTGGGATGTCGATTTCCGTGTGGCCGAACTCCTGCATCCTCTCAAAAATTAAAAATATGATTTACAAACATAACATATATACTATTTTTTAACAATAAATAATTTATTTATAAGTGAATAGGGTAATATAATATATTAATATTAGAAAATGATACGTTAATTAAAAATTAGTGAAGATTTTGCAAATGCCCAAAACAAAGAATTCTATAGTTATAATATAGTTAATTTAGGATTTATTTAACTTATTTCTTGTTAAATAATTTCATAAACGTAGAATACATTTTTTTAGAAGTATAATTTATTATTCTAAAAATTAATATAATTATTAAAATGGCCCACAAATGAATAATTATATAAATATAACAAAATTAATTCAAGATTTTTTAATTATTTTTTAGCTAATAAGTTAAATAATTTGATAAATTAAAAATTACAATTTTCTTAAAAGTAATTTTTTTTTAGTGAAATAAACATTTTAAATTAAAACAAGTAATTTAATTTAAAAATGAAAGAACTTTAAAAAGTGGCCTAAATGTTATATTAATCCATCATTTAATTTGTGGGCTCCACCACAATTCCTAGAATTTAGACAATTTTCTCTCAAAAATTTCGGAACTCAAAATCAGAATCGAAAAGGTATGAATTGTCTATTAACCTCGATTCTGAATTCTGGAATCTAACTATACACCATGATTAAGGAATTGGACTTTTAATTTCTCCAATTGCCGCAAATTCTGAGCTTTGGAATTCATCCTAACAGACATGATGAATTCCAAATCTAGAATTGAGAAATTGGTTAAGGGCCTCTTTCTTAACAGCCTGAATTGGCCGAATTGGCTGAATTGAGGGAATTGGATCCAATTCCCTCAATTCGGCTATTTGGTTGCCAAATGAAAATCTAGAATTGGGTGAATTCCCAATTCCCGGGTTCGAATTCGGAATCAGAAAAGACGAATTCGCAATTCCAGGTCAGAATTCAGTGGGCCCCACCACTACTCGAAATCCTAATTCGTCCCTTTAAATTGCGCTGGAATTGGCCGAATTCTGCCTTCGTTCCCGTCACCTGAGCCCGACGTCGGTCGTCCCCGAGCCCGAGTGCCGGTCGTCCTTGAGCTCGAGCGCCTCTCCGTCCCCGAGCCCGACGCCAGTCGTCTCTGAGCCCGAGCGCCAGTCGTCCCCGAGCTCGAGCGCCTCCATCCCCGAGTCCAAGTGTCGGTCGTCCCCGAGCCCGAGCGCCTCTCCGTCCCCGAGCAGCAGGTCTGATGGAACTGTGGTTTAATGGTGATGTTCATGCATTCTGGTGTTTGTTGAAATACTATTTGAGACTAATGTAGCGTAGCATCATATAGTGCTATTTGAGACTTATTCTTTATTATCTATGTTGAACTTAATGTTGAAGGTTACTTGTTGTGCATACAAATACTGACAGCATTGGAAATGTCTTTCCAGATTACTTGTGTCTTCTGTTTATACGTTTGGTGTGCTGCAACAGAAGTGTAGAGAAGTCCATTATATTGTGATTCATTATTGATGGTTCTGTTTGGCTAGTGTTGTGGAAAGCATCTATCACATAAATAGTCCTTTGAGCAGCAAATGAGTGAAGATGACATGTTCTATTGCAGTTTATGTGAAGTTGAAGTTTGCAACAAGGCATTAAGTTTTATATTATTTCATTGTGGCAAAATTCCTTTTTCTTTTGCTTGGAGTTCATCTAAAAAAATATTTTATTAATTTAATATTGTTTAAATCAATAATCCTTTATTTAAAAAATTAGATATTATAAATATGCAATTTTATTATTATTTATTTTCTAAACCTCAAAAATATGTCTAATTAATTTATTAATTTAATATCTATATTTATTTTAAAATTAAATATAGAAAATGTCTAAAAATGGAGGTAATCTTACCCATTAAAAAATTGGGTGATCATATTTCCAATTCCAAATTCAACCAAACACCAGAATTGAGGGAATTAGCGAAATTCGTTAATTTCAATTTACATTCCAAACAACCGAATTCACAGAATTGACTGAATTGACAATTTTTTTTCTTTACTTAAAAAGTACATCCAAATACCAAAATTATCAATTCGGCCAATTCCCTCAATTTCCCTTAATTGACCGAATTGACAATTCCCTCAATTCCGGAATCCGGAATTATCCAAACGGGCCCTAACTCTGTCAAATTTAAGAAAATCAGGGAATTACTGGAATTGTCCAGGCCCATTGAAAACTTAAATTTAAAATTACAACTTTCATGTTGTACATTTACAAATAGACCCATTCAATATTTTTATTTATAAATAAGTCTAAATTTTTTATCATATTTTAAATAAACTTTTACAAAAAAGACATTAAAGGTTTTTTAATTTAAAATTATAAATTTAATATTTATACATTTAAAAATAGACCCCTTGAATATTTTTTTAAAAAATAAGTCCAAATTTTATTTATTTCAAAACTAATTTTTACAAATAGACCCCTTATCGGCCTCTGTCCCCAGACAGCCTCGGCCTTAGCCGTCCGCCCCCGTGTGCCGACGCGCCGGCCTCGGCCTTCGTCCCCAGACAGCCTCGGCCTTAGCTGTCCGCCCCCGCGTGCCGGCGCGCCGGCCTCGGCCTCCATCCCCAGACGGCCTCGATGTCGGCCTCCGGCTTCCGCGCCCACTCGCCTAACTCGGCCTCCGTCCCCAAACGGCGTCAGCCTCCGGCTTCCGCGCCCGCTCGCCGGCCTCAGCCTCTGTCACCAGACGGCCTCGGCCTCAGCCTCCGGCTTCCTCTCCCGTTCGCCGTCTCCCCCGTCCGCTCCCATGCGCCGGCCTCGGGCCTCCACTCCCGCCGCTGGCCTCCGGCGTCGCCACCCTCACCAAAAATTCGAATTTTAGGAACTTTTCTGTAAATCGAAATAATTTCAAGATGTTATTTGCAAAAATTTAAATTTCGGCGATTTTTCTATAAATCGAAATAATTTCAGTCTGTTATTTACAAAAATTCAAATTTTGGGGTGTTAAATAATAAATAATAAGTTTTTAGGAATTTAATTGTAAAAATAACGAAGGGTAAAATCGAAATTTTTTGAAAAACTTTTGATTAAATAACAATCAGGGGGGTGTAGATAAATATTTTGAAAAGGGGGGTGTGGGTAATTCTGAAAATTACGGGGATTGTAGGTAATTAGGGCTAATTAAGGGGGGTGTACATAATTTTCCCTAAAATTAATATTACTTATTTTATATTACTATTAAATTAAAGTATTATAAAAAATAAAGAATTTTTTAAATTTGAAATTATTGGAAGGTTAATTTTAATAAAAAAAGTTAGTTTATAAAAATAATTTACTATTTTTAATTTTGATATTAATTTCGAATCAAAGGTGAAATTATTTTGCCTTATATTGATTGCTATTTATTGTTGTGATTCATTAATACTGTTAGGCATGATGTATGTATAACGGGATTTCCATGGATAAACTCATTACCAATGCAGTCATGCATGATGATGGTTAGTTAGGCTACTGGGTCATTGGTCTTAGAATGGGTTGCTTTGGGCCATTGATACTATAATAATTGCTTATTAATTGCATCATAGTCGTTGGAATACTAGCCGGGCCTTTATTTGGCATTCTGTGGCCCAACGTGGGTGGGTATCATGCATTTCTGCGGGCCATTATTTGGCCAATAATGGGTCATTGTTGAGCTTCAACGTCCGTGGACCAGGGTTTACGTTTCAACCGAAAACAAAATATTTCGGCCTGAACTGTTTCGATTTTGGCCTGGGCAAAACGTTTCGATTAATTTGATTTCGGTTTTACTCCAACATTACGCCCACACCCGTGTGAGCCCAAGAGGCCGGTACGAGGGTGCGGGCTTGATGCCGGCAAGCGCTCGGGTGTTGGCACGAGGTTGACGAGGACGCGAGCGCCGGAGGCCATCGCCATCATCGTGCAGGCCTTTGGCACTCGGTGCCCGCACCCACGCACTCGCCAGCCTAGCGCCCGCATCATCGCCAGCTTGGCCCGAGCGCCTGCCCATGGGCTCGAGCACCTGGTGCCCGCCCATGCTCCCGAGCAACCGAACACTTGCTCATCTTAAATGCAAATACCGGTAGCAAAATGTTTCGATCGATTTGATTTTGATTTTTTCTGTATCAGCACTATCCCCGCACCGAAGAGTTCGAGCCTGCGCCCGCATCGGCGTATGAGAGCCCACATTGGCGAGCTATCGCCCGTGTGCCCATCGCGCTCGAGTCCGTGCCTGCGAGCCTACGCCCGCATTCCCGCCGCACTTGATCCCCCATCGGCGAGGGCGCGCTCGCGTGCCCGCCACACTAGACCCCTTGCTAGCCAGCCCGCCTCGCTGGTGAGCCTGCTCGGGCACGCCCGGGAGCCCTAGCCTATGCTCGCAGGTCGGGCTGGAAGCTCGCCGCGCCGCCCATGCCGAGGTGCCCGTGATCACCCCGTGGGGTGATCCCGCGCCCGTGCGTGCACTCGCCCCCACGCTCGTGGCTCAGGGTGAGCTTGCGCCCGCGCTCTCCCCCACGCTTGTGGCGAGCCCGCGCTCGCCCCCACGCTCGTGGCTCAGGGCGAGCCCGTGCCGGCGCCCACGCCTGCGCTCGTCCCGGAGCCCGTGGCTTGGGGCGCGCCGGCCCTCGCCCTCGCTCCCGCGCCCGTAGCTTGGGGCAAATGCGTGCCCGTGCCAGCGAATCGGGGCAAGCACACGCCCGTCGCGACCACAAGCCCACCGCCGGCGAACCCGCGCCGACGAGCCCACTACACCGACGCACCGCACCCACGCCGGCGAGCCCACCAAGCCGACGCACCCGCTGCGCCCGCACCCGCCATGCACGCACCGACGAGCCCGAGCCTGTGGATCAGGCTGACGAGCCCATCGCGCCAATGTTGGCATAGTCCTCACTGGCCTCACACTCGAGCTCGTGCCCTCGCCAACCTAGCCCGCAAGCTCATGCCGGCCTTTGGCATCTGCACTCGGGCCCAAGCTTGTGTGCCGGCTTTGCGCACGCGGTCCCTCCCTCGTTGGCCTAGCCTCGACACCCATGAGCTCGCGTCGACCTCTAGCACCACCTCCATAGCGCAAGGTCGAGCGCGTTCGCCTACCTGCCAGCTTCGTGCCAGCCTCATGCTCGTGCCTTTGCGTCTGCGCCTATGCCCTCGCCAGTGTCACGCCTTGTCGGCCTATGGAATTGGTAGTCGAGTGAATAATACAATTCGAGGACTGTTCACATTAATAAATAAAAAAAATATTTTGATCGAAACCAAATTAAAAATAATTTTTTTGATCAAAGCTCGTAGATTTCTCTAAGCGTCGAAATCGTTTTTGAAATCAAAACTCAAAATAAAATCACGTAAATATTGAGAAGCAAAAAAACCTTTTAGTGAATTAAATATAATTATTATATCTATATTTAAAAATTAACTTACCCATTAAATAATTAACTATTAAAATTAATTAAACTAATATTTACTATTATAATAAAATTATTAATAATTTTTTTATATTTTATATAATTTTTTGAAAATTTTTATCCTATTTTTATTTTGAAATCAAAATATAGTCAAAATATAATCAAACTCTGATCAATACATAATTAATAATAAAAAAAATATTTTTACTGAAATCAATATAATCAAAACTGAAGCCGAAACGACTGAAATGTATCGATTTCATAGGATGTCAAAAGCAAAACTGAAATCAAAACTTAAAACTTTGTTGTAAACTATCTAGTGGATTACTGCTCAGATGTGCATAGAACAACTAGCATTAAATTCATTATTTTGAAGGAATATGCTGTACAAATCAAGTGTGAGGGGAGTTACCAAAAATTAATATAAAATTTATTTTGATACAAAATTTACTCAAAATACTCAACGAATTTTAATAAACAACTCTTTTAAATTTATTTTTTAAAAAATTATTGAAGATCCATTAAAACTCAAGTTGAAGTTTACTTTACTAATAAAATATATTAATTTATTTTTAAAAATTATTTTAACATATCATTAGAAATGATAAATATAAATATTGATGGATTTAATAGGCCTTAAGTCACCGTTTGATTCGAAATCAAAATCAGAATCAAAACTAGTAAATTATTTTTATAAACTAATATCTTTTTATCAAAATTAGGTCTACAATAATTTAAATTTTAAAAAACTATTTATTTTTTTATAATAATTTAATTTAATAGAGATGTAAAATAAGCAATACTAATTTTGAAAAAAAATTCTAAAAAATAATGACTTTAATTTTAATGTGGATCCCAATTCGCCTTAAGTCCATCAGGGCCAACTTTGGGCCCGTCCAAGCTCGTGCGGGCTGAGCCCATTGTTGGCAACCATAATGTTAATTGGCAGAGGCATCGTCTTGGACCCTACAAACATAAATCACATTAGAGACGTAACGAGGCCAGCCAATTTGTATCAAATTTGCATCATATATCAAGCTCCAACACTGAACAAACAAAATTCAAATTGATGCAGAGAGCAATAGAACTGATTATTAACACCTAACCAGCTCCGCTCAGCTGTTCCTGAAGACACGCATACCACCCAAAGATCTTTTGAAAAAAGCCAAGCGGACAACTTGATCCACATCAACATGTTGATGTAGAAAAAAACTTGTAATTAGGTTATAAAAAAATCAACATTCTCTTCTCTCTCCCCCCTCTCCCAATCAATGCCTCAACATCACCAATAAACCACATTTTCCATCTAATCATAACATTTTCATGCTAGCATGCTGAGGTGGATATTTAGTCCATTTAGCCTTTTTCAATAGGCCTGGTTATGTGGTTTTTCTGTTTGCATTCCTCTTGGAACAGAACCTAGTTCACGCCCAACAAAACATTGCAAGTCAAATTGTACAACTTGTCTAACATGATCTCAACTGAACATTAGAAAATTACTTGTGCCAAAGGGAAAGCCATAAATGTGGACAACATTAGCCCTATATATATCATAAAGGATGACATTTAGAGTTATCCATGATTCCAATTAAATCATAAGGTCTTCAAGTAATTGGGTACAATAGAATTACAAATTGACCCACTTGATCCTGATGAGGGAAAAAAACAAAGTCCTGGAGTAAAATGAATTGAAGAAAAATTGCCTAACAGGCTGTATCACATATTTCATGGTGTAAAAATTTTGAAACAATAATCTGGCAATAAACAAATGAATTGGTAGTGTGTGGCAAAAGGGAAACAAAGAAAATCCTTAGTATGACTTACCACAGAAGGAACTATGTTGTGCATCCATACGGCTCCTATTTCTTTTGTTTCAAAACAACAAAAGTACTCTAGATCTAGTATTTTCTTCAACTGCTAAAACAAACTGTCCTTCAATCATGGATCGAATTAACTTCCAGCTATCTACAGGAATGGCCCATACAGAAAAAGATGTAAAGCTACATATACATCCTTTATTGGCTGACATAAAACTCAAAACACTGGTTTTACATGTTTAATTGTGAAACATATAAAAGGGAAAGTGTAACAATATGATACTATTAAAATTAATTCATTGGGTTTCATACATGATATGCATATAAAACCAACAACATTGATAAATTTTTGAGGACCTGCATCGCACAAACTGATTGCAAGAACAATAACAATCCCTCGTGATTGCTATTATTGACTGTAAAGCCCATAATGTTTATAAATATTAAAAAAATATGAATGCCAAAACACAGGTCCGCAATTGTTTTTCACAGATTACACATTTGTGGATTGGTGTGAGGTTCTAATTGATTCTTATCTGACAATACTTTTTGGTCCATAATAGCCCATCAAGTGCTTTAGAACACTATACAATGATATTGACAAATGTGTTGTCATGACCGTTGCTCGTAAAAAAAAAAACAGTCAATAAGCTATATTACAAAAATTCCAGAGCTGCGACTAGCTGTGACATTTTTGTCAGTTCTCATCGGACAATAGTTTATGGTCTATAATTGCCCATATAGAATAGTAGAACCCTATATAATTAGACTGACAAATAAGTCATAAAGGAAAAAATTGAGCTAATATGATAGTTGTATTGCATAGATTCTAGAGCTGCTATAGCTCATATTATAACGAAAAGCAATCATGATGTTAAGGATAAATACATCTTAAATTTAAAAAATATATGAAAAGAAAATCTAAATTTAGTCTTTTACCAATCATCAAAAGACGCATCATCTTTCTTCTTAGAGGGGAGTGGAACCAAATGCTCAAATTCCTTGTCAAACACCGCCTTCCTCTCTTGTGGTTTAATCAATGCTTGCACAGCATTCTTCTTCTCTTCCAGTGACTTCTCATACTCATCTAGAGTCATCTCCTCATAAAGACAGTCAATAAGAATAAATTTCCAGCAACCAATACAAATATAGAAAAATGACATTAAAAGCTGAATAATCATACTCTAATATCAAGGTTTACGCTTGCAGGGAGGTAAGTTTGATCAAACAAGACGGGCAATAGAGATATGAAAGAGAGCCAAATTCTAGACAGAGCACGCAGATTCTGCAGGCATGCACTTGAGATAAAAATGTGCCTACACACTTGGGCATTCACCTGAGGGAACAATGCGCCTATAAACTCACCTTGCATCTTTTTGTAGTCTTCCTTACATGACCAAACAGTTTGCAGTTAAAAAGAATCCACCATCTAGACAATTTTTTCAAGATCCTTCTATCACCATATTTTGCCGGTGACACTACTTGATACATCTAAACAATATAAAAAGGAAACAGTCTATCCCAAAAACAAATGCTAGAAATCTAGCCCAAACATCAAAGATGATTTGAATAGGAAAAATTCACAAATACTTAATCAAATCATTCAGTGATCCCATCAGAAAGCTGTCAGTGGCAAAAACTTACAAACTGTAGGGGAAAACATCCTCCAAGCTCTATATCTACTTCCTGTCATCCTCCAATTCTAATAATATACCCAATGTATGGCAGACCCTCATTCACTTTTTTCCCAAGAGAAAACAAAGGAACATAATGCACAAAGAGTAATAAAAGAATTCACAATTAATTTCACAAAGCAAAAGAAATAACTCTAGAGCTATAGTTTCTTCAATAACTCACTTGGACTCCTGACCCACACTCATCAGATTCATTATGTGCATCCTCATGTTCATTGGTAGAGTTTTTGAATTCATCAGTGTTTCTGTATTAACAAGTCTCATTAACAAATCATCCATTATGAGAGCACATGAAAATATACTATTATCAAATACTCCATACCCCATAGGCACTTGGTCACTCCGAAGACCCAATTCCATTGCCCATAGCCATCACGCTTGACCACATTTCTTTGACATGAAATAATTGACAATCCATCAGAGCTCATACCAGATTTAGCTACCAAAAAAACTAAAACATAGACAGCAATGACCAAACACCCAAGCCCATAGTAAAGCATGAAACATAAAGAAACGACAAAACTAAACAGAAACCCACCATTTGTCAAACATGCAAGATAATATGATTAACAGCCACTCTCTGGCCATGAAAACAAAACACAAGAATAAAAACACAATAAACCCTCGTTATCCAACAGACCAAAAAATGTTAAATGAATTTATATAACAAGCCATTCAAATCAAATAGAACCGATTCCAGTAAAAAAACCAAGAATTAGTCAAAAAGCAGCCAATCTACCCGTCATAAAACGCATGCAGGGAATCGATCATCAACTCATTATGCACAGCCTCCAAACCATCAAAACAATTAGAAGCAGAACAAAAAAGGGAATGGATCCATCAAGAACTCATTAAAACCCATAACAAAACCCTGAACAAAATGAACCCGAAATCTTGCAAATAAAACCCATCATAAACCCATCGAAATTGCATCGGAACAAACAAGATCTCCAAAAACTACAAACCGATCAAACGACCAAATCTTAGTGAAAACAACAGAGCCATTTGAATGCAGCACATACCCTCATCGTATATACCATGCCGATCGAACTCTCTCTCTTCGGAGAGCGCTACATTTAGCCTACAGCTGCACCGCCATGCCCTCCCCTAGTCTCTTCGGAGAGCGCTACGTTTAGCCTACAGCTGCACCGCCATGCCCTCCCCTAGTGTCGTTGCCACCCCGGTAGTTATTCTCAAGATGCTTATGTTAGAGTTTGACCGATTCTTTCCAGATTTTCTATTATGGTTTATCATGAAGTAGTTGAGATTTGGTTTATCATGAAGTAGTTGAGATTTTCTTGTTCTAGTTGTCATTTTCTCCTATGTTTTAGATTCCATGATTTATGCTTTGTATTGCCTATAAAAAGGTCACATTAGTATTGAATAAAGTGAATTCAGTTGTCTCCACTTCTCTTCTATAATTAACAGTGGTATCAGAGCTGTAGGTTGACAAAGACATAAGAGAGCAGCAGCTAACAGACAAATGGCTTCTTCCGATAGTTTTGTACAACCCGCGATTCCGCGTTTTGATGGTCATTATGATCATTGGAGTATGCTTATGGAGAACTTCTTGAGGTCCAAGGAATATTGGCATGTTGTTGAATCTGGAGTAGCAGAACCAATAGCAGGAGCTACAAAAACAATAGATTTTGAAGCTTTGAAGTTGATAGATCTTAAGGAACTCAAATGGCTTTCAAAAATTTCGGAACTTAAAATCGGAATCGGAAAAGGTATGAATTGTCTATTAACCTCGATTTTGAATTTTAGAATCTAATTATACACCGTGATTAAGGAATTGGACTTTTAATTCCTCCAATTGCCTCAAATTCTGAGCTTTGGAATTCATCCTAATAGACACAATGAATTTCAAATCTAGAATTGAGAAATTGGTTGACTATGTCAAATTTAAGAAAATCAGGGGATTGTTGGAATTGTTTAGGTCCAGTGTTTGGGTGAGTATGTTTTGGACGAAACTAAAAATTGATTAATTCTCTTAATTTTAAAAAATATATTAAATTTCGATACAAAATGCTAAAAAAAAATAAATATAATTTACAAACATAACATATATACTATTTTTTAAAACTAAATACTTTATGTATAAATAAATAGAATAATATAATAAGTACTGTTAGAAAATACTAAGTTAATTAGAAAATTAATATAAGTTTAAAAGTAGCCCAAAAATAAAGAATTCTATAATTATAATACAATTAATTTAGGATTGATTTAATATATTATTTTCTTATTAAATAGTTTGATAAACGTAAAATACATATATATTAAATTTAATATTAAATTCAGGTATAGAATACTAAAAAAATATAAATATAATTTATGAACATAATATATATACTATTTTTTAAAAAATAAATACTTCATTTATAAGTAAACGGAATAATATAATATATGAAGATTAGAAAATACTAAGTGAATTAGAAAATAAAGATAAATTTAAAAATGGCCAAAAAATAAATAATTCAATAATTATAATGCAATTAATTTTGGATTTATTTAATATTTTTTTGTCATTAAATAGTTTGATCAACATAAAGTACATATATATTAAATTTAATATTAAAGTTAGTAAACAATGCTAGAAAAATATTAGAAAATACTAAGTTATTTAAAAAATTAATATAAATTTAAAAATGGCCCAAAATTTATTTAATATTTTTTTGTTAAATAATTTATAAATATAAAAAATATATTTTCTTAGAAATATAATTTATTATTTGAAAATTTAATATAATTATTAAAATGGTTCATAAATGAAGAATTATTTAAAGATGATAAAATCGCTATTTGGATGGATTCCAGAACTCCGAAATTAAGGAAATTAGAGGAATTAAAAATCTAATTCCCTAATTCTAGTGTTTGATTCGATTTCGAAAGCTAGAATTAAAGGAATTGGACAATTCCTCCCCCCTTCCTATTCAAAAAATGAATTCCAAAAATTTTTACAGGAATCCATCCAATTCTTGGGAATTGTGTGGGTGCCACTGATTTATTTTTCTGCGGATTCCTGGCAGAGGAAACAGACGATTTGTCTGATCGAATCAACCCCTTTCCTCCATTCTTCACCTTCTCGAGCATCCCCTTCCGGATCTTGCCGGCCATCTCTCGTCTATGATCTCGCGAGGTATCTTCTTCCTAGATCTACTGGAGCTTCCTCTTCTCTGAATTAGCAACTTCCAATCTCCTTCCTTATCTTCTCTTCAAAAGGAGCAGAAAAAGCAAAACCCAAACCCTAGATCGACCCTTTATCCTCGATTGGATTTTTGGGTCCAATGGCTTCTGGGAGCTCTTCAGGCCGGGGAGGATCAGACGCAAAGTCCTTTGATTTTGGCTCCGATGACATCGTCTGCTCCTACGAATTTCGGATGATGTCGATTTCTTTTTTTTGTCAAAATTTGATGAAATCACTATTTTGATATGTAATTTGATGATTTATGTTTGCGATTGATGGGAAAGAAGAGATGTTGGACTGTGAATTCGGGTGGATTGGGTGGTTTGAGCTTGTGAGTTCACCGTTGGAAGACAAAGCCAATTTAGGGTTTGCCTTTCCATCTTTAAATCTCGCTTCGCTGATTAGCCTTCATTTCCTAGGTAGTTGGTTGAGTTCTTGTACAAATGAAATTTCTTAACAAGACTGATATCATCTCATGTTCTACTTAAGCTTGTTAGGTTCTGGAGTCTATTATAATAATTAGGGAACTACCTGTGATTGTTCTTTTGGATTGTGTTGGATTGTTTCTACAATGAAATTTGATGCAATTTTCATCATTTCCTCTTGTGTCGATAATTATTTAACTTACTAGTTAAAATATAATATATAAATCCTAAATTAATTTTATTATATTTATATAATTCTCTATTGATGGATTATTATAAATTTTGTAGTAATTTTTGAAATAATAAATCATGTTTTTATAGAAAATATGCATTTTATGTTTATCAAATTATTTAACAAAAAAATATATATTAAATAAGTCCTAAATTAAATAAAATATAATTATAAAATCTTTTATTTTTTAGTCTTTTTTAAAATTTATATTACTTCTTTCCATTAACTTACCATTTTCTAATGCTAAATATATTTTATTATCTTATTTACTTATAAATAAAGCATCAATTTTAATAAAATAATATATATTTTGTGGTTTTGAATTATATTTATATTTTTTTATTTTGTACCAAATTTAATATTAAATTTAATATATTTTTTATTTAACTAAAGTATTTTTTTTCATTCCTACTCCAGCCAAACACCGAAATTTAAATAATTGATGGAAATGGTCAATTTCATATATCAACAAAATAATAGAGTTCTAAAATTAAGGGAATTAGAGGATTCCCAATTTCATTTGAAAAATATTCATCCAAACACTAGAATTATTTAATTCTATCAATTTTCTCAATTCCTCTGAATTGACAGAATTGATCAATTCCTCGATTCTAACTTCGAAATCTATCCAAACAGCACCTTAGTAACTTTGAAAACTAAATTATTTCCAAACAACAAAAGTGGTAAAATTCACTTCCACTACTTTCATAAAGTCACACTATTCAAACACACCCTAATTTATATATCTTAAGTGTTTATTTATTCACATTTTATGGTAAATTATAGTTATGTGTTAAAAGCCTAACCAAAGTTGTTGGAAGTTGAAGAAAATATATTTGTAATTTTGTTAAAATTATTAGAAGTTATTTACAATTAATACATAAAAAAGTTTTTGCAAATAGTATTTTTCTATAAAATGGGTTCATAAATAATATAGTTTTCCATATTTTGATTTAAAAATTAATCTATAGTTCACATAAAATTTGACGATACGAAATTTTGTGGATGGAAGATAGTTTAATGAAAAGTTGTAAGTAATTTTTCATTTTAAAAGGAGTTATATGTAATTTTAGGATTTAGATGTAATTATCCTAATTTTAATAAAAATGAAATTAATGAGAATGACATATTGATTGACCTATTATCACCATTAAAATATTTTTATTAACTCAATTAAAATTACTAGTAGCATTTGCCGAGCTAGGCACTTAATTGTATGTTTTTAACTGAGTCGACTGGATTTAGGGTAAGTCTTTCGTACTAAAGTCATAGTGCAATTTCAGGTTATTGATTATCGTTGAAATTATAATTTGTAAAGATATTACCACATCAAGTATTGGCTGCAAATATGAATGCTCTAATTGCTGTAGACTTCAATTGTTCATTTTGGGCTTCGATGCGACACATAGACCTAACTCATGAACAATGGAAAGAGACGGCAACGAGTCATGTTATGCATGAGCTGCAGAAGCAAAGCACGAGCAGATAGATATATCACAAGTATATATATATCAACATCATCAATTTACAGCAGGATCCAATATCCATCTGAAATCAATGACCCAATTCTTTAAAATTTTATCAAATGATATTTTTTAAATTAAAAAAATAATTCTTTCAAATTTGTTTAAATTATTTATATTTTTTTAAACTTAAAAAATTATATATAATTTTTTAAAATTTTACCAAATTTTATTTTTTTTTCTTCAAATTTAAATAGTTATATTTTTTGAAATATTGAATATATTATAAAAATCTCATCGGATGTAAATTTACAATTAAAACTAAAAATATTATAAGAATATATATCATTTGATGTCATTTATGTTAAATGAAAAAATGAAAATGCCTCCGAAGTAGTTAAAGATGACGTGATGGAGAAAATGAGAAAAACTACATCCTAAATTTGGCTTATGTTGGACCACAAATATGATCTAAATTGAGCCATAGTCCTAATTCAAATTTAATTGATTTTAAACTGTCATGAGTAAAATTATCATTTTACATATCGGGTTAAAAATTTATATGAAATAAACAAAACTGGTTTAAGCTAGAACAAGGATAAAATTATTATTTTTACATTTCAAGTTAAAATCTAATTTAAAATAAATCTTTAATTGGATGATAGAGAGTTGTTCACAATAACAACCGAGCCACAAAAATCGCTTCTAACCATATTAGAGATATTTTTATGCTTTCACTTCAACCTAAACAATATCAAATGATATATTCTCTAAATATTTCTAATTCTAACAAAACATTTACACATGACGAGATTTTTGTAATATATTTAGTAACAATATATATATATATATAATTTTTTAAATTTAAATAAAAATATGTAATTTAACAAGATTTTTAAGGAGTTATATGTAATTTTTAAAGTTCCAAGCTCAAATATATAATTTGACAAAATTTTAAGCAATTATATGTAATTTTTTAATTTTAGAGGAGAAATGTGTAATTTGTCGAGATTTCGAGAAGTGATATATAATTGACCCAACTTTTTGTATATTAAAAAAATATATTAATGTCTTATGTTATCTATGAAATTATAAATACCTTCTCTAATGAGATTTTACCGTTATAAACAAATATTATATATATGTTGTTAAACATGATTATGACAAATATGAAATATCCAAAACAACTTTATAAATAATTCTAGTTGTCACAATTATGATCGATTAAATTGTATAAAAGATCGAGAGTTTCCATTAAAGATTTATGTATCATAATTATATTTAATTCTTTAGATCATTTTTCGTAAAGTTAAATTACTTATATTATTTTTTTTTCATTTATTTTTGAGTAGCAGTGTGTTTGGGACAAGGTGTGAATTCCGAAGTAGAAGTGTCGAATGAAAAGTAGTAGTAAGTGATGAAATATGATTTGGATCATTTTACAAATTTTAATGCAAAAGTAAAAAAGTGGCAGTTTCATAACTTTCATAATTTTAGTCATTTAGATGATGAGGTTCAAAATGAATTTCATGATTTTTGATAATTTAGATAGGGTGATATGTGAAAGTGGAGAAGTAATTTAGTAATTATGTTAGTTAAAAACATAATATTATTTAATAAATAAAATTAATATAATTATAATTTTAAAATCAATTATAATTAGAATAATTAGGATAACAAAAGTAATACAATTATAAAATTAATTACTTAAAAATAATTTGAGATTTTTTATAGATCCCTAAAAAAATAAAAATTCTTGCAAATAAATTCCTAAATCAGGAAATTAATATATACAACATAAGAACAAACCTCATAGAATTATTATTTTAAAAATTAATAATTTAAATTTGATTAAGTTATTTTTATAAATATATCGCAAAAAATTCAAGGATTCCTGAAAAGACACATCACATAAATCACGTATGATATTTTCTTTTTTTTTTAAAAAAAAACATATCATCGCTTTAGATGGAAATTGGTAAGGGCGATGGTGGTGAGTGCCAAGGTCATGGAAGGTAAGTATGGCTGAAGCGAGTGTAGCAGCGGTGACAATAGAGATGAATTCGAGCTTAGGCTTAGGTAGATTGAGGAGGCTAGCAAGAGCAAGGTTGGGGGCAAGATTGGAGACGGTACGCGACCAACGTAGAAACAATTTCGGCAAGTTCAAAGGTAACAATAGTTAGGATGACCTCAAGCCTGGACTCGGGCTGACCAAGGAGGCGAGCAAGCGCCCGCCCGCTGCGCCCGCACCCACCGCGCCCGTGTCGGCAAGCCCGAGCTCGTTGGTCGAGCTGACGAGCCCGTCGCACCAACTTCGGCGCAATCCTCACCAACCTCACACTCCAGCTCGCACCCTCGCCAACCTAGCTCGCCAGCTCGTGCCGGCCTTTGGCACCTGCACTCGAGCCCGAGCTTGCGCGCCGGCTTTGCGCACGCCGTCCCTCCCTCGTTGGCCTAGCCTCGACGCCAATGAGCTCATGCCGACCTCTAGCGCCACCTCCATAGTGCAAGGCCGAGCACGTTCGCCGGCCTGCCTGCTTCGTGCCCCACGCCCTCGTGTCGGCCTCACACTCGTGCCTTTCCGTCTGTGCCTATGCCCTCGCCGGTGTCACGCCTCGCTGGCCTATGGAACTAGTAGTTTAGTGAATAATACAATTCGAGGACTGTTCACATTAATAAATAAAAAAAATATTTTGATCGAAACCAAATTGAAAATAATTTTTTTGTTCAAAGCTCGTAGATTTCTCTTAGCGTCAAAATCGTTTTTGAAATCAAAACTCAAAATAAAATCACATAAATATTTATAAACAAAAAAATCTTTTAGTGAATTAAATATAATTATTATATCTATATTTAAAAATTAACTTACCCATTAAATAATTAACTATAAAAATTAATTAAAATTAATTAAACTTATATTTACTATTATAAAAAAAATATTAATAATTTTTTTATATTTTTTATAATTTTTTAAAAAATTTTATCATATTTTTAATTTGAAGTCAAAATATAATTAAACTCTGATCAATACATAATTAATAATTTAAAAAAATATTTTTACTAAAATCAATATAATCAAACCTGAAGTCAAAATGACCGAAACGTATTGATTTCGCAGGGTGCCAAAAGAAAAACCGAAATCAAAATTTAAAACTTTGTTGTAAACTATCTAGTGGATTGCTGCTCATATGTGCATAGAACAACTGACATTAAATTCATTCTTTCGAAGGAATATGCTGTACAAATCAGGTGTGAGGGGAGTTACCAAAAATTAACCTAAAATTTATTTTGATATAAAATTTACTCAAAATACTCAACGAATTTTAATAAACAACTCTTAAATTTATTTTCTAAAAAATTATTGAAGATCCATTAAAACTCAATTTAAAGTTTACTTTACTAATAAAATATATTAATTTATTTTTAAAAATTATTTTAATATATCATTAGAAATAATAAATATAAATATTAATGGATTTAATAGGTTTTGAGTCACCGTTTGATTCGAAATCAAAATCAGAATCAAAAATAGTAAATTATTTTTATAAACTAATATCGTTTTATAAAAATTAGCTCTACAATAATTTAAAATTTAAAAAACTATTTAATTTTTTATAATAATTTAATTTAATAGAGATGTAAAATAAGCAATACTAATTTTGAAAAAAAATTCTAAAAAATAATGACTTTAATTTTAATGGATCTCAATTCGCCTTAAGTCCATCGGGGCCAACTTTAGGCCCGCCCAAGCCCACGCGGGCTAGGCCCATTGTTGCCACACATAATGTCAACTGGTAGAGGCATCATCCTAGACCCTACAAACAGAAATCACATTAGAGACATAACGAGGCCAGCCAATTTGTATCAAATTGGCATCATATATCAAGCTCCAACACTGAACAAGCAAAATTCAAATTGATGCAGAGTGCAATAGAACTGATTATTAACACCTGACCAGCTTCGCTCAGCTTTCCTGAAGACACGCATGCCACCCAAAGATCTTTTGAAAAAAGCCAAGCGGACAACTTGATCCACATCAACATGTTGATATAGAAAAAAACTTGTAATTAGGTTATAAAAAAATCAACATTCCCTTCTCTCTCCCCCATCTCCCATCCAATGCCTCAACATCACCAATAAACCACATTTTCCATCTAATCATAACATTTTCATGCTAGCATGCTGAGGTGGATATTTAGTCCATTTAGCCTTTTTCAATAGGCCTGGTTATGTGGTTTTTCTGTCTGCATTCCTCTTCGAATAGAACTCAGTTCACGCCCAACAAAACATTGCAAGTCAAATTGTACAACTTGTCTAACATGATCTGAACATTAGAAAATTACTTGTGCTAAATGGAAAGCCATAAATGTGGACAACATTAGCCCTATATATATCATAAAGGATGACATTTAGAGTTATCCATGATTCCAATTAAATCATAAGGTCTTGAAGTAATTGGGTACAGTAGAATTACAAATGACCCACTTGATCCTAATGAGGGAAAAAAAACAAAGTCCTGAAGTAAAATGAATTGAAGAAAAAAGTTTCTAACAGAGCTGTATCACATATTTCATGGTGTAAAAATTTTGAAACAATAATCTGGCAATAAACAAATGAATAGGTAGCGTGTGGCAAAAGGAAAACAAAGAAAATCCTTAGTATGACTTACCACAGAAGGAACTATGTTGTGCATCCATATGGCTCCTATTTCTTTTGTTTCAAAACAACAAAAGTACTCTAGATCTAATATTTTCTTCAACTGCTAAAACAAACTGTCCTTCAACCATGGATTGAATTAACTTCCAGCTATCTACAGGAATGGCCCATACAGAAAAAGATGTAAAGCTACATATACATCCTTTATTGGTTGACATAAAACTCAAAACACTGGTTTTACATGTTTAATTGTGAAACATATAAAAGGGAAAGTACAACAATATGATACTGTTAAAATTAATTCATTGGGTTTCATACATGATATGCATATAAAACCAACAACATTGATAAATTTTTGAGGACCTGCATCACACAAACTGATTGCAAGAACAATAACAATCCCTCGTGATTGCTATTATTGATTGTAAAGCACATAATGTTTATAAATATTAAAAAAATTATGAATGCCAAAACAGAGGTCCGCAATTGTTTTTCACAGATTACACAATTGCGGATTGGTGTGAGGTTCTAATTGATTCTTATCTGACAATACTTTTTGGTCCATAATAGCCCATCAAGTGCTTTAGAACACTATACAATGATATTGACAAATGTGTTGTCATGACTGTTGCTCGTAAAAATAAAAAAAAACAGTCAATAAGCTATATTACAAAAATTCCAGAGCTGCGACTAGCTGTGACATTTTTGTTAGTTCTCATCAGACAATAGTTTATGGTCTATAATTGCCCATATAGAATAGTAGAACCCTATATAATTAGACTGACAAATAAGTCATAAAGGAAAAAACTGAGCTAATATGATAGTTGTATTGCATAGATTATGGAGCCGCTATAGCTCATACTAAACAAAAAGCAATCATGATGTTAAGGATAAATACATCTTAAATTTAAAAAATATATGAAAAGAAAATCTAAGTTCAGTCTTTTACCGATCATCAAAAGACGCATCATCTTTCTTCTTAGAGGGGAGTGGAACCAAATGCTCAAATTCCTTGTCAAACACCGCCTTCCTCTCTTGTGGTTTAATCAATGCTTGCACAGCATTCTTCTTCTCTTCCAATGACTTCTCATACTCATCTAGAGTCATCTTCTCATAAAGACAGTCAATAAGAATAAATTTCCAGCAACCAATACAAATATAGAAAAATAACATTAAAAGCTGAATAATCATACTCTAATATCAAGGTTTATGCTTGCAAGGATGTAAGTTTGATCAAAAAAGACGGGCAATAGAGATATAAAAGAGAGCCAAAATTCTTGACAGAGCACGCAGATTCTGCAGGCATGCACTTGAGAGAAAAATGTGCCTACAGACTTGGGCATTCACCTGAGGGAACAATGTGCCTATAAACGCACCTTGCATCTTTTTGTAGTCTTCCTTACATGACCAAGTAGTTTGCAATTAAAAAGAATCCACCATCCAGACAGTTATTTCAAGATCCTTCTATCACCATTTTTTGCCGATCACACTACTTGATACATCTAAACAATACAAAAAGGAAACAGTCTATCCCAAAAACAAATGCTAGAAATCTAACCCAAACATCAAAGATGATTGAATAGGAAAAATTCACAAATACTTAATCAAATCATTCAGGGATCCCATCAGAAAGCTGTCAGTGGCAAAAACTTACAAACTGTAGGGGAAAACCTCCTCCAAGCTCTATATCTACTTCCTGTCATCCTCCAATTCTTATAACATACCCAATGTATGGCAGACCCTCATTCACTTTTTTCCCAAGAGAAAACAAAGGAACATAATGTATAGAGAGTAATAAAAAAATTCACAATTAATTTCACAAAACAAAAGAAATAACTCTAGAGCTACAGTTTCTTCAATAACTCATCTGGACTCCTGACCCACACTCATCATATTCATTCTGTGCATCCTCGTGTTCATTGGTAGAGTTTTTGAATTCATCAGTGTTTTTGTATTAACAAGTCTCATTAACAAATCATCCATTATGAGAGCATATGAAAATATACTATTATCAAATACTCCATACCCCATAGGCACTTGGTCACTCCGAAGACCCAATTCCATTGCCCATAGCCATCACGCTTGATCACATTTCTTTGACATGATAATTGACAATCCATCAGAGCTCATACCTGATTTGGCTACCAAGAAAACTAAAACATAGACAGCAATGACCAAACACCCAAGCCCATAGTAAAGCATGAAACATAAAGAACCGACAAAACTAAACAGAAACCCACCATTTGTCAAACATGCAAGATAATATGATTAACAGTCTGGCCATGGAAACAAAACACAAGAATAAAAACACAATAAATCCTCATTATCCAACAAACCAAAAAATGTTAAATGAATCTATATAACAAGCCATTCAAATCAAATAGAACCGATTCCAGTCAAAAAGCAGCCAATCTACCAGTCATAAAACGCATGCAGGGAACCGATCATCAACTCATTATGCACAGCCTCCGAACCATCAAAACAATCAGAAGCAGAACAAAAAAGGGAATGGATCCATCAAGAACTCATTAAAACCCATAACAAAACCCTGAACAAAATGAACCCGAAATCTTGCAAATAAAACCCATCATAAACCCATCGAAACCGCATCGGAACAGACAAGATCTCCAAAAACTACAAACCGATCAAACCACCAAATCTTAGTGAAAACAACAGAGCCGTTTGAATGCGGCACATACCCTCGTCGTATATACCGTGCCGATCGAACTCCCTCTTCGGAGAGCGCTACGTTTAGCCTACGACCGTTGCCACCCCTATCACAACTGAGCCCTATCTCTCGACACCACCTTCTCGCGGCTCACATCCAAGCCCCCTGCCTCCTCTCGCCTCCCTCACTGTTCCAATAAAACCAACCCATGAAGCCAGAGATCAAAGCCCTATAACCTCGATCCATTCGAAACAAAGCAAGATCGGCAGCGAAAGAGAGGAAGGAGGACTACCAGCTTGCGCGGGAGTGAGGGTTTTGGCCGGCAACTTCGGCGGGACGACGGAGAGCGCCTTCTTGCCTCCGCGAGCGCCGCCGGAAGGGAGCGGAGGGTATCGATTCTGGGCTGCCTTCTGGTGGGCGGCGATGCGGGCCGCAGCGTCAATTGTCGTCGCCTCCAAGGACGGCGAAGAGGTTCGTGCTCGCCGTCGCCATTGGATGGAATCGACTCCTTGGAGAAACCCTAGCTCTCGAGAGTGAAGGGAAGCTTCGCGGAGGGCGGCGAGAGAGATAGGAGATCGTCTGGCGAGGGGAACAAGAAAATAAAGAAACGAAATAGTGGGAGTATTTATAGAGGTATCTCGGGAAGTTGAGGTAACATGTGGCAATTAATTAGGCTAGTTTGGTAAATTCATTCGATTTGAGGTGTGGAGACGTGCACGGGATACTCGGGGCCTGTATATGCCACCTCAACTGCTGACGTGGCATAAATGAGGTTTATGGCCTTCAAGCATGAATAATAAATGTGTAATATGAGATCATAGAATCTATGAATAATAAAAAAGGAAAATAAAAGTTAGGTATGTAAAAAATTTCTCAAGACTGAAGGCCGCATTTCATATATAGTATGATCGCAATTAAAATTCAGTATTCAAAATAATTTAGAAGAGCTTTACAATCCGAATCACCCTATCTTTCTGAAGAGCTCGTTTCTTTCCTGATCCACTTTTTTCTACTTGCATGTGTATTATTTTGCCTTCCAGAACTATGAGGTCCATTCTTCCTAGCTGCATTCATGTTCTTAGGCTCGTTTGTGGAGGCGTTGTTCGCTGAAACATTTGAATTAACTTCCCCAGTTGTACTTTTAGTAGTAAACCGAGATTGCTCGTCAACAGAGTCAGTGACATTGCTCGTTACATTCCGGGTAAAACGACAATTTCTTTTCTGGGCTCAATCAGACCACTCTTTTGTTGCTGGACTTTAAACAGAGCCTCGAATTTCTGTCTTCTGTTATTCTCTAAATCAGACTGTAGCAACATTTTTAAATCTTCACTCAAGTTCATTTCTTCAGTATTCTACAAGGAAATAATAACGAAAGTGAGGGCCATGATACGTGCCATTCATAGATTTCAGTAGAAAATAAGTGTTAGAGGGCTATACATACAAATTGCGATGTGCTCAGTTCAAGGTAACCAAGGACGTGTTCAATGTCCTTTGCAACAAATGTCTTGCGACAAACGGGACAGTTATGTTGTTGCTAATTTATGCGTGTCCCCAAAACAGGCTGGACAATTGCATTGGTTGGTAAGAATCTAAAACATCTTTAGCAAATCTATGGTTAATTTAAATACAAAATGGTTTAGTTACTCTATCTGAAGTAAGATGTTCCGAAAACATATGTGGTCAACAATTTTTAAGGATGAATGATATGAAAACTAAAGAGAATGTAAAGATTACATGGAAGGATATCCAGCCACTACAATATACAGAGTCCCCACTTTGTTTGGGCTAAAGTTACTCATGAAGCAAAATAACCTTCAAATCTCCAAGTGCACCCACATAATACAGCAGTTTTGTTGTGTGTTTCAATTGAAAGATCATATAAGCATGGAATCATTCATTTCCAACAGAAGCAGATATTGTTGGACCACTCTGGTTGAATTCAGTACTTGTGTCTTGCTCCTGGAGCCACTTCCACCACCTAATAATGCACTCACTAGGGAAATATGAAAAGGAATATCAAAAACAGTTGCCCAGGAAGCATCTGAAAATCACTACAAAACAAATCAATGAAACATTGATTCACCCATGAAAGCAATGATAGCAGGACATCAATTTCACGAAGGGCACAGAAGTGCTGGTTCCATTATCTACTGCCAAAGGATGTAAACACATCGGGCAATCTCCTTCGGAATGGTTCGTACTAGAAAGAAGTTCTGCCGCTTTCTGATACTTCATCAAGAGAAGAAAAGTGATACAGACCACGGTTCTAAATATCAGCCAAAACCAAAACCAAAATATTTCAGATTTTTGGATTTTGTTTATAATATTGTTCATATTTAAAAATAATATTTATTTTTTTATATTAATTTTATATTAAAATTTTATTTATCTCAAATGGTTAAAATTTTAAAATTTTTTTTAAGAAATTAAGAGGTTAAATATCCCTTGTTACAATTTTTTTTCATATTTAAAATATTTTTTTATCAAAAAATATTTATTTAATACTTTTTTAAAAATATATGTATATAAATTATTTTCACATTTTTTAATTTTTTTTATTTTAAATTGAAAATTAAAATTTAGTCAAAAAATTAAAAAATAATTTGATTAAAATCGAAACGAAAATAATTTTAATTTAAATGACCGAAATATATTGAATTTTTTAGACGTAGACACTGATTTTAAAATTGAAATTTAAAATCTTAATACTGACTATCTGATGAGCTTTGAAACAGTGTAAACATGGGTCCTAAAAGTCAAACATGTGCGGGTCTTTAAAGGAAGTACAACAGACATGGTCATAGATTGAAGTGTTTAAAATGTAGACCAAACAATATTTTTATTTCCGAAAAACACCTTGACAACATTAGCAAATTGTTATCTACACATTATGCTTAAAACCTCGTTTCATGAATAATACATTGCACTGAATAAGAATCGACAGTACAAGTATGTCACGTAAAAGAAAAGAGAAGAGCTTCCCCTCGTAAAAGAAAATTTCGAGGGACTGAAAATTTTTTTCCTAAATAAAAAATACAAAAATGACTTTTCAACTTGTTGGATCATTATAAATAGCTTTAATAAACGAGAGTTGATCTCAACATATTTGTATAGTTTTTTTCGGGTTTGAGGATTATAGAGCAATTATAGTATTTTCGGAAACATAGATACAATTAGGGTTGTTTGTGGGAGTATGAAAGCAAAAATTCCTTAATATTTTGATTTTTTCTTTTCTAATTTTTGTAGGGACAAACAAAAAAATTTATAAAAACAAAATTTTAGATTATATAAAAATATAAATATTTTCTACAATCCGGATTCTAGTAGGAACAATTTGCAAAGTGTTGTTGAAGAAATTTAAACTGGGTGTTCTATTTTTTGGGGTGCTAATTAAGTAAATTGCTTAACATATGTAAAATATTATATTTTAAATTGGAGATATGCCAGAAATAAAATAGCGGAAAACCCCACAATAACCTGTAACCCAATTCAAACCTAAGAAGAATTTGCATACATGTATGGCTATTAATCCATACATAGTTTGGAGGTGTTCTCTAAATGGATAACCTAGGGGTCACCAAAGATATCCCAAACCTGACCTTCTTACCCCTTCCCCAAATACACACAATGCTCCCACCATATCATAAATATACAAATTATCTAAAAGGAAGATGGATCCACAATTCTGCTTGTGCTCATCATTTACTTGATTTTGCTTAGTATAGGCATTTTTTACTCATGTTTGTCAAGTGTTTGAAGGACTACCTTTAGTTATGTTTCATAAAATGATTTAATCGTCCTAAATTTTGGAACCTTTTTCATTGACCCTGAATATTCCTCCTAATTGTACTGTGCAAGTACAAGAGATGTGTGTTGTGCCAATGGTCATGTTGCGTGTTACAGACTTGTACCTGACTTGGTCTTATTGTACAACCTATTGATGAAGGTATAAATTTCTTCCTTGTTTAAAAGTTGATAACATAACCTTTACTAATGCCACTAGCATTAAATGCTTCAAATGCTTGGTGATGGTCCCTGTAGTCTTTCAGGGTTATGTGACTGCTGATTTTCCTCTTGATGCATTACCAATATGGGATGAGATGATTGGCCAAGGGTTGAAGCCCAATAAGTTGACCTAGAATATATTGATATTTACATTTGTAAAGTCTGAAAAGACAGATGCTGTAGTGTAGTTGCTTGCAGAAATGAAGGTCTCAGGAAACTATTTAAATGGCCAGTTTTAGACTATATGAACTAGTCTTCTTGAAACTCAAAGTTGCTTGATGATTGTCCGAATCATAGTTATTTCTTGTTATAGGATGAAGCTCAAAAAGCTAATAGTAATCAACTGCTTCCTAATACTGTCACTTACACTACTTTGCTAAAGGTACAATCATGTGCGGTTTCTCATTTTCTGATGTCAATGTACAATTGCTGCCTTGTCCTAATTAAATGTTATTAAGATATTGTGATTTGTGTTTTTCATGATATTTATTTCATAAATCATTATTCAACCTACATCTTTATGTAATATATTCATTTTCTTGGTCCATTTCAAAGAAATTCGAATAACAGTGAGGCTTCTTTTGCATGGAAGATATAATGGCATCATATGATGACAAGTAATCAAATTGCAATTAGATATAAGTTGGGCATCGGAGTACAATAATAATGATAGAAACCAGGGTTTTCTAAATGCCATCAGGCCTTGATAAAAAAACTCACGCTCAACCTCTATGTGTAGTTCTGGAAAGTGGAAGGGATGCATTCTTGCACCTGCCCTTTTGTTACGCTTTCAACTAGATAAAGTTCAACCAAATTATAACAAGTTTGGAACTTCCTGAGTGACTTTCATCAGATCCTTTCTAGCAACATGTTTTACCACCTTCATCTTCAGGAAACTTGGTTTTACTAGTGTCAGAGTATAATGATCATAATGTGCAGAAGTCATCGGGATATCTTTAGGGAACAAATCCACAATGGTTAGTATGCTCAGATATATAGGAGGAATCAGCTAGGATGTCAAATGAAAATTTGCTCTTTCAATCACTAGGTTTTTAGAAATGATATTTCAATTTTCTAATAGTCACAAATAACAGACCTTGTATTCAACAGAACAAGAGCGGAAATTTAGTTATTACATTGATAATAACAAATTTTTGTGATCACATTGAAAAGAATAATGTAATGATTCAAAAAGACACCTAATGTGGTTGTTCCATTCCTTAATTCCAAAAATAATATAGATATTATTGCATGATAGTTACTTCTTTCCATTGGTATGCATTACTACCTCCAATATGAGATTTTGTCATGCTTGTTAATTCCATCCCCAACGGGTTGTATTTTCCTTGTTTCGATTTCTATGTAAAGTAGCAAAAAATAAGTTCATAATTATATAGATTTCTAATTTTCTTTATGAAATCAGCTTTGCTTGTACTGAGGTTTCCCTGATTTTTTTTTCTTTTTCAAACACTAGTCATACACAATGGTTTTGTGTTCTATGATGATGTCTGAGAGTGATTTCTTTTTTTGCAGGTTGAGTTTGCTAGAAAAAACTCTTCAACATTTTGCATGGATTTATAAGGAAAGGATCCATTATGCACCATTCCATATCTCCTTGTCCATGAGATATTTTTGTCTGGGCAAGTAGACATCAAATGGTATGTAACGAATTCTTTCCTTGTAAATCCATGGCAAAATGTGGAATGGTTAGGAATATGGAATCTTGGTATTTTTTTTCCTTTTGGTTCATTTACTATGAAATGAATGTTGTATCACTCGATATGGATAGAAATACATTAATTGCCTTTATGTTTCTCCTATTTTAATGCAGCTACACCTGTTAACTATTTTCTCCAAGTTAGACTGCTTGAATTGAATTATATTCACCCTACGACTCACATGTTGCTGTCAGATTTGAGGTTTAGTCGGGATTTATTTGATCCCTACATATTTCCCTAGGTTCTTATTTCATCATTATTTCCTTCACATGATATACTAATATCTTACTTACCCTCAACTTTGCAAAGGCCACTCTATCTGGTGATGAGTTCATCTGTTTCAGGTGTTTTTGGATGAGCCAATTGAGAAAAATATGACACCATTTGAGGAAACGCAATCTCTGACTGTTGACCTGGAGTTGAAGAAAGTTGTGATGTGCTAGCATTGAGATTCTGTTTTCCCTATTGTTGTGACTGGGGTCATGTTGCGATCATCCACCAAACATTATGAGAAGGTGATGTCTCCAAACTTGAGCAGCTGTCGTATTTATTTTTAGAGGTTCATGATCTGCTCTCCTTTTGACTTATTTTATTAAGTTTAGAATTATGATACTCTTAGTATGGTGAAACATACATGAATGCCTATGCTACAATTAGATTGATTCCCTTAATCAAATGTGTGACGTTTATATTGCATGTGGTAGAGTTGGATGCGCCACTTGGATGATGATGAGCACGACTGCCTCAACTTCAATTGGCATGGTGATTGATCTGCTGCTTGAGAAATACAAAATGCTGATAATCACGATGTCTATAAGACCAGTGCAGTACCAGTCTGAAACTTATATTGCTTTGAAATCAAGATTAGAATCAACTTATTTTAGAAAAAAAATTTTCTTATAAAATTAATATTACTTATTTTATATTACTATTAAATTAATTATTATAAAAAATAAAATAATTTTTTTAAATTTGAAATTATTGGAAGGTTAATTTTAATAAAAAATGTTAGTTTATAAAAATAATTTACTAATTTTAATTTTGATATTAATTTCAAATCAAAGGTGAAATTATTTTGCCTTATATTGATTGCTATTTATTGTTGTGTTGTGATTCATTAATATTGTTAGTCATGATGTATGTATACCGAGATTTCCATGCATAAACTCATTACCAATGCAGTCATGCATGATGATGGTTAGTTAGGCTACTGGGTCATTGGTCTTAGAATGGGTTGCTTTGGGCCATTGATGCTCTAATAATTGCTCATTAATTGCATCATAGTCGTTGGAATACCTAGCCGACCGTTATTTGGCATTCTGTGGCCCATTGGTGCGTATCATGCATTTATGCGGGCCATTACTCGGCCAATAATGGGTCGTTGTTGAGTTTCAACGTCGATGGAACAGGGTTTAAGTTTCAATCGAAAATGAAATATTTCGACCTGAAACATTTTGATTTCGGCCTGGGCAAAATATTTCGGTTAATTTGATTTCGTTTTTACTCCGACATCACGCCCACACCCGTGTGAGCCCCAGAGGCCGGCGCGAGGGTACGAGCTCAATGCCAGCAAGCGCTCGCGTGTTGGCAAGAGGCTTATGAGGAGGCAAGCGCTAGAGGCCGTCACCGGCATCGAGCAGGCCTCTGGCGCTCGGTGCCCGCACCGATGCACTCGTCAGCCTGGTGCCAACATCATCGTTAGCTTGCCTCGAGCGCCCGAGCGCCCATGAGCCCGTGCGCCCGCCCGAGCACCTGCTGATCTTAAATGCAAATACCGGTAGCAAAACATTTCTCCAAAATGTTTCGATCGATTTGATTTTGATTTTTTTTTTTTTTGTATCAGCACTGTCCCCGCGCCAAAGAGTCCGAGCCTGTGCCAGTGTTGGCGCACGAGAACACGCGCTGGCGAAGTGGCGCCTGTGTGCCCTCCGCACTCAAGCACACACTGGCGAGCCTACGCCCGCGTTCCCACCGCGCTAGAGCCTGCGCCAGCGAGGCCGCGCTCACATGCCCGCCATGCTAGAGCTCGCACCAACGAGCCCGCCTCGCTAGCAGGCTTGCTCCGTGGCACGCCCGTGCGCCCACGAGCCCTCGCCTACACTCACAAGTCGGGCTGGAAGCTTGCTGCACCCGCCCACACCGACGAGACCATGCTCGCGCCTCAGGGCGAGCGCACAGTCGTGCTCGTTGCTCGGGGCCCACACCCATGGCTTGGGGCGAGCGTGTGCCCGCGCTCGCCCCCGCCCCCGCCCCCACCCCTGTGCTCGCCCCTGCGCTCATCCCCGCCCCCGCGCCCACGGCTCGGGGCGAGAGCGTGCCCACACTCACACTCCTGCCCCCGTACACGCCCGCTCGTCGCCCCGCCCAAACGCACGCATGCGTGCCCACACTCGCACTCGGCCACCCAACCGCCCACCCGACCGAGTGCCTGCGCACCCGAGCCGCGTGAGCCCGAGTTCGCGCCGGCACGCTAGCCCGAGTGCACGCCGCACCCGAGTGCCCGAGCACCCAAGCATGTGCCCGAGCACACGCCCGAGAGCCCACATGCCCATGCTCGAGCGCCTGCCCCTATTTGCCCGCATGCCCGAGTGCCTACCAGAGCGGCCACGTTCCCAAGTGTCCGTGCATCCGAGTGCCCACGCCCGGTCCCTCGCTGCCCTTTGGCGCCCACACCCGCGGGCCCGCCGGCCTAGCACCCTCTCCTTCGTTAGTCTGGCTTGCACCCGCACTCTCGTGTCAACGCCGTCACCAACCTGGCTCCAACGCCCTCGCCGGCCTAACCCTCACACCAATGCACTCGCGCTTTCGCTAGTCTCTGTCAGATACTATTCATATGTATGTGACTGTTGTTCACATGTATGAATTTTTAGTGTATGATATATCATTATTCACTGTTTTAAAATTTTTTAAATATATTATAATATTTTTAATTTGAAGTTAAAAAATAATTAAAATTAAATTAAATTTTGATCAAAATACAATTAACAAATAAAAAAATATTTTGAAAATAATTTTGACCAAAATGCGTTAATTTCTCTAAGTGTCAAAATCGATTCCGAAATCAAAATGCAAAACCTTGGTGTTAATACATAAAAAAAAGAGTCAAAATATTAATATTTAGAATTTAGAGATGATTACATTTAATGTCCTATAATCTTATTTACATGCAAGTTATTTTGAATATTTATTTCTAATAAATTTATGTCAAATCCAAAGAGTTAAAATTACTGACCAACTAAGGTTGGTATGCACTCAAAATCGTTAGACAAATATAAATTATTCAAAAGATTTATATAAATCAAACTACAATCACATAGAAATTTATAGATAAAAAAATCTTTTAATAAATTAAATATAATTATTATCTCTAAATTTAAATATTGATCTACCCATTAAATAATTAACTATAAAATTTAATGTAAATTAATTTAAATTATATTTACTGTTATTGGGTTATGGCCATTATTGGCTAGCCCGTACTTGGGCCTTCACATGGGGCATAGTTACAGTTAGCCCCATTTGGACTGCTTTGTGTACAAATGTCTTGCATTTTATACGCATAGTTCTCCAATCAGGTGACAAGGTTTTTTTTTCTATTTTTGGAATTATAACATCATTTGATTAAATTTTTTTTTGCCAAAATAAATTAATCATAAATAATATATGTAACATAACTCCAAATTCACAAATTTGGGAATATAAATTGTTCAGCATTTCAAAAATTGTAAATCATTTAGGAATATTTAAAAACTCACCAAATCTATGCAAAGACAATCAAACAAACAAAAAGTTCAAATCCGCTTCCAAAACCTAACCAGCAGAATTGCAATTGCATGAAAAAGCAAAATACAAAGAAAAAGTTGCGCAAATAGTAAAAGCAACTAATTGACACTTGTAGAAATGCAATATAAAAAATATCAGCCGATTTTTGGCTAGATAATCATCAAGCTTAGAGAGGACCAATAAAAACAACTTGCAAAACCACGGACCATTAAATAAATGTCAAGAGTAATAGTCAACACGGAGGGTAATAGCCCCACGTGCCCATCAGGTGGACATCATGGTTTAGGGGTTGATACTGTTAAAGCCCAAAGGACCATATTTCATAAATCCTGAAGTCCAAAATTATAAACCTCTCTCTCTCTCTCTATATATATATATAAAATTCGAACTGGAATCGTACTTGTTTGTTTGAGAATCGGTTTTCCAATACCGTTCTCAACCAATACGGTTCGGTATACCAATTTTTTGATTTTTTTGCTTACCCTTACAATTATAATTATATATCTATATATATATATATAATAGAATTTTAAAATATAATTTTTTATATTATATTTATATTAATAAATTTTAAATTATATCTTTATAGGATTATAATTAATTTTTTATAGAATTTTAATGTAAAATAAATAATTTAAAAATCAGTATACCGATTTAGAACCGATTCAAAATCGGAACCAAAAAACCAATTTTTAACTCAAACCGGTACGATTTCAATTCTCAATTTTTTAAGAACCAAAATCCAATTCCAGTTCTAAAATATGCAAAACCGATACGGTAAACCGATTTTGCTCACTCCTAAATAGATATAAATCTTATTGATAGGATTTTAACATTAATCCTATTAGGTTTTAAACCGTTAGATTATCTAAGGATTAGTATAAATGAGTTTAGGATTAGAATTTTAGCCTTAATTCTATTAGATCTTAGCCTTATTCATAGGATTTTAGCATTAATCCTATTAGGTTTTAAACCGTTAGATTATCTAAAAATTAGTATAAATGAGTTTAGGATTAAAAAGTTTAACATTAATTCTATTAGATTTTAAGTCGTTAGACTTATTTAGGTATTAATATACTAATCCTTAGATAAATCTAACGATTTAAAACATGATAGATTAACACTTATAAATATATATATCCAAAACTCTGAATCCCAAATCTATAGCCTGTTTATTCTACAACCCAAAGGTTATGTATAACCCATAAATTCTGCAATGCAAAGACTAGCTCACAAATTATTATGTTCAGACTAGTCTATATACTCTGACACTTGAAAGCCTATCCTGACAAATAGGTGCATCAAACAACATTTTCAAATGCAAGCCCATGGCACAAAACCTAGAACCTACCACTAATTAGCAACTAGCTGCCAAGCAGCACATCCATCTTCATTAAAAGTAAAATAAAAATGTAACCAAACACTCAAAAATTTTCCAAACAAACTACAAATGAAAGTGCTAAGTGGACATACCTAAGGATTGCAGAAACCTGATGATGTTGGAGGAGAACTGGTAAAAACATTAGTGAGATGAAGTATCACAGAGAAATGAGAATTGTAGAATCTTGTATCATCAAAGCAACAATAACAATAACTGCATAATGAACTTCCTACTCAATGACGAAAACATTCAGACAGATAATTAAATTGTAGAACTTTTATTCGTGATAATGCCCTGCTTACTGCAGCCAAAATTCATGGAGACTTGCATAGTTACAACATATTAGCTTAGCTTGGGCCAACAAAAGCTCTGTAATGCAACTGTGAAAGACTAAGCCAAGCAAAGGGCCTAGCTTACCTGAACCAATGATCAAATTGATATTGCCAGTCCACTAACACCACAAATCAAGATGCCCTATAACTGAGATGGTTGTGGGGTATTTATTTTGCCCCTGAAAAAATGTGGAACTACTACTAGATTAGGTAACATGGCCTAAATAAATGACTCAAATAACACAAGGTTTCCACAACACCTGAAATTACCTCTCTACTAGTATCTATAAGGTAGAAATTTACCAATTTTTTTAAAAAAGAAAATTGAATGCACTGTCGAATTGAGTCAAGAACATGATACAAGAGAAATTTCAAGGCAGGGTCAGCAACAACAGTCAAGTCATACATGTATATCTATTTTTCTTCCTTGTTTTTGGAGGAAAAAATGCCCACGGAGAAAAGATGTAGCTGTTCTAATACAAAGCCAAAATATTAAAAAAGAAAACTGAAATTTGAGAGCTGAAAACCATGTGGCACAAAAGTAGATATGAGCAGCATGTAATAACTACATGCCAACATACTTTCTTCCAAATATATCTTGTTGAAATTGACATAAATGCTATTCAGAAATCTTTCAACGGAAAAAAAAGATATATATATATATATATATATATATTAAAAGACAATCGGACATGATCAGTTAATTTCTAGTTTCAGTCTCAAAATGTCACAATTTTCAACACCGTGACAGACATCTGTGGCTACCAAACCGACTATTGTGTCATATTAGTCAAGAAGAAAAATGCTTATTTATAAGCAAAGAACTCCATATCACTGAAGTTAGACTGAATCAGAGATACAAAAACAAAGGTATCAATATTATTTTGCTTGAAGTTAGAATGTGTGAAATTTTAAAGGGAATAGCTTCTGGTATACCACAATTCTATGGATGGCCACTCTCGGCCATGAGTAATGAAGTACTTCTGCATCCTTCTTCTCTCTAACCTAGTCTTGGTAATATCAGCTCACAAAATCCAGTGTCTCTTAAACATCCAAAGTATGGATTTCTCGATGTTGATGCCAAATCATATAGTTACATCATGTATGATTATACAAAATCATGCTAATCGAAGCATCAAGTTGAAGAATTTGGTAGAAATCAGAAAACATTACCATTCAGAATATGGAAAAGGAGAATATAAATAATGGTGGTGAAAAACAAAACTCGAACAAGAAATTAGGGTTAGTGAGAAGGTTTGCGGATTACCAGAGACTGGGACGTCGATCTCCGTGTGGCCGAACTCCTGCATTCTCTCCAGTGCAGAGGTGGTATTCACAAGGCTGTATCTGGAACAGAGGAATCAAATCAATGGCCTCAAGCAATAGATATAGAAGAAGAAGAAGAAGAAGAAGAAGAAGTATTCACAAGGCTCTCTCTGGAAAAGAGAAATCCAATCAATGGCTGGAAGCAATAGAAATCCAAGAAGATGATCAAGAAGAAGAGGAGGACGAAGAAGAATAATAAATTAGGGTTAGAGTTAGGGTTTGCGATTTATCAGAGAATTGGATGTCGATCTCCATGTGATCGAATTCCTGTGTCCCTCTCAGCGAGGAGGTGGAATCTTCGACATAGGCTTTTTCTGGAACTTAGAAATCGAATCAATGGCAGCAAGCAATAGAAATCAAAGATAAAGAAAGAAGAAGACGAAGAAGACGAAATTAGGGTTAGGGTTTGGTCCTTATCATCACCGATTGAGATACGTTACTGCATGGGCTGGAAGAGGGAGAAGCTTTCCGGCTCTAGCCATTGCCTTCTTTCTTTGCCGACAGTAGCCGTCGTTTTCTTGGAACAGAGAAATCGAATCAATGGCCGCAAGCAATAGAAATCGAAGAAGAAGGAACTAGGGTTAGGGTTTGATCGTTACCATCGCCGATGGAGATGTGTTATTGCGCGGGATGATGGCAAAGGAAGGAGAAATACATAATAATAAAATAATTTGGGAAATAGTCAGTGCAAAACTTTGAATTTAAACTTAAATTATACTTATAAATGCGTATTTTAAAATACAATATTCATAAATTAATTTATATTAAATATTATTATTTTTATTGTTAATTGATGTCTATTTTTTGGATTTTTTTTAGTTTTTCTGAGGAAGCGAGTGTAGCGGAGAAGAGAGGGGTTGAGGTCGAGCTGGGCCGAGACGAATTTGGAATTGGAGCTGGAGGCACAGGCTTTTAAAGCAAGGATCAGGTAGGCACTTGGGGAAGGAGAAGGGGCTGTAGGTTCGTCGAGTAATTAATCCACGATCCGGATCCTCCATTGCTGGCCGTTTGATCACTGCTGTTTGTGGTGTACCGAAGCATAGGTCCATTTCCTGAAGGGCAAAATTCAGAGATGATGATGTCATTGTGGGAAATTGAAAATCACGAAAATACGACCAAAAAAGACAGCTAGATTCTGATTTCAAAATTTGAAAAACAATTTTCACCAACATATTTCTTCATTTTTGTGCGCCTAAATCAGCTGCACCATGGAATTCTTTCCTATTTTTTATTTTCTATCTATTAATAATTTCACAATTTCATTTGCAAGATTAAAGTGATTAAACAGAGTAAATTCAGAGAAAAAGATAGAGAATACCAAATTTCGAAAACAAGATAACAAAAAATAAGATCCTTTATCTTGAGTTTTTCAACATAAATCTACAGTATAATGTCCTAGATCTACAATGGGGTCCACTCTCATGAAGATCACAGGTAAAATCCGAAGAAAAGAAAAAAACTCAAGGGGAAGAACGAGCCGACAGAACTTACTGACAGAATCAGATCAAGCATAGTTGGAGGATGAAGGCATAGAGGCTGAGCCTCCCAGAACTCGCCGAAGAAGGGCTGCCAGATCTCGTATCTCGCCGGTGATCGGAGGTGATTCCGCCATTTTGGATCTCTCCTCTCTCTTTAGCTCTCCATTTGAGTTGCGATCACCTGGGAGAAGATGACCAAAATGGGGGTTTTATAGTGAGGGGTGAAGCAGGGATGAAAGGCGATTCGGGAATGGACGGCAGGATGCAATCGATGGGTTTTTTCAGTCATTGGATCATGCTAACTTTCTTGGATAGTTGGATCGTGTGGGCTCTCCTGGATCAAATTTGACTTTTCAAAATAAGATTAAATAGGATTAATTACAAACAGATCCCTGAAACACTTATGAAATTACATGTTCATCCTGAATGGTTTCTAAAACCCCCGGAGTCGTCTCGGATATTGCATACACCTCCGTATCATCTTTGGGGCACTGTTTGGTTCACGATGGAAATAAGAATCAAGATTAATAAATTAATTTTATAAATTAATATTTTTTATTAAAATAAATTAAAATTCGAAAAGGTATTTAGTTTTTTATAATAATTTACTTTGATAATAATATAAAATAAGTAATATTAATTTTATAAAAAAATAATTTTGAAAAATATTGATATTAATTTCAAATCAAATGGTGTCCGGGGTCTACACATGAAATACTATAAAATAGGTAAATGTAATTTTTTTAACATAAGGTTATATGTGAAAAAACTCCATTCTTTTGAATTATTTAGCTCCGCCCAACCAGAGAAACTTTCCAGAAGCCTCTAGATAGCTTTGGCAACCCTTCGACTCGAGAAAACCCTAGCTCTAGATTTAGCCGCTATATATTCTCTGCACTCGCACCATTTTCCCGTGTATCAACCTCACACGCCAGTGCTCATTCACCCTTGTCGCGACTCTCTCTCTTTGCGAGATAGAAACCCTAGAATTTGCTTCGAGGCGAGCAAGATGAGGTGATTTTGTGATTCTTATCCTCTATTTTTTGAGAAGTACATGAATATGTTTCCTCTATTCTTATCTTCTAATTTACAAACATAACTTATATACTATTTTTTGTAAACAAATACTTCATTCATAAGCAAACAGAATAATATAATATACGAATATTAAAAAACACTAAGTTAATTAAAAAAAGTAACATAAATTTAAAAAATGGCCGAAAAATAATGAATTATATAATTATAATACAATTAATTCAAGATTTATTTAATATATTTTTTTCGTGTTAAATAGTTTGATAAACGTCAAATACATATATATTAAATTTAATTTTAAATTGAGTTACGAAATACTAAAAATTATAAATATATTCTACAAATGTCACATATATACTATTTTCTAAAAATAAGTATATTATTTAAAAGTAAATAATATAATATAATATATTAATATTAGAAAATGCTGACTTAATTAAAAAATTAATATCAATTTAAAAGCAGCCTGAAAATAAAAAATTCTATAATTATAATACAATTAATCTCTGATTTATTTAATATTTTTTCCTGTTAAATAATTTGATTACCATAAAACAAATATTTTCTTAGAAAAATAATTTATTATTTCAAAAAATAATATAATTATTAAATTAGCCCATAAATGAAGAATTATATAAATATAATAAAATTAATTCAAGATTTGTTTGTTATATTCTAGCTTACAAGTTAAATAATTTGATCAATTTCAAATTATAAACTTTTCTAAAAATAATTTATGTTAAGCGAAATAAATATTTTAAAATTAGAACAAATAAATTAATTTAAAAATAAATTTTTTTAAAAAACTAGCATAAATATTATATAAATCTATTATTTAATTTGGGCGTCCCGCCGCAATTCCAGAGAATTAGACAAATTCCTCTCAAAAGTTTTAAAATTCAAAATTGAAATTGGAAAAGGACAGGAATTGTCTAATTCTATCGATTTCGAATTTTCAAATCGAACTAAACACCATAATTAAGGAATTAGACTTTTAATTTCTCTAATTCTCTCAATTCGTGGACTTCAAAATCCATCCAGATAGACCCTTCTGGGCCGCCTGGATGAATTCCCAATCTGGAATTGAGTTATTCGTCAACTGGGCCGATTCCGAGAAACTGGGGGAATTGCACGAATTGTCGAATTTCGATATTTGGATGAGTATTTTTTGGATGAAATTAGAAATTAATTAATTCTCTCGATTTTAAAAAATATATTAAATTTAATCTTAAATTTCGTACAAAATAAAAGATATCAATAACACTTAAAAGCACTGAATATGCATTATTTTTTAAAAATTAATACTTTATCTTGAAGTAAAATAGAATAATATAATATGTTAATATTAGGAAAAGCCAAGTTAATTTAAAAATTAATATAAATTTGAAAATGGTACAAAAATAAAGAATTCTATAATTATAATATGATTAATTTAGGATTTATTTAATATACTTCTCTCTTATTAAATAGCTTGACAAACCTAAAATACCTATATATTAAATTTAATATTAAATTTAGGTACAAAAAACTAAAAAATAAAAATATAATTTACAAACATAACATATATACTATTTTTTTAAGAATAAATAATTTATTTATAAGTAAAAAGGATAATATAATATATTAATATTAGAAAATGATACGTTAATTAAAAATTAATGAAAATTTGAAAATGGCCAAAATAAAGAATTCTATAACTATAATATAGTTAATTTACGATTTATTTAATTTATTTCTTGTTAAATAATTTGATAAACATATAATACATATTTTTTTAAAAGCATAATTCATTATTCCAAAAATTGATATAATTATTAAAATAGCCCATAAATAAATAATTATATAAATATAACAAAATTAATTCAAGATTTGTTTATTATTTTTTAGATAATAAGTTAAATAATTTGATAAATTGAAAATTACAATTTTTTAAAAGTAATTTATTTTTAGTGAAATAAACATTTTAAAATTAAAACAAGTAAATTAATTTAAAAATGAAAGAACTTTAAAAAATGGCCTCAATGTTATATCAATCCATCACTTAATTTGTGGGCTCCACCACAATTTCCAGGATTTAGACAATTTTCTCTCAAAAATTTCAGAACTCAAAACCGGAATCGGAAAAGGTATGAATTGTCTATTAACCTCGATTCTGAATTTTGGAATCTAACTATACGCCGTGATTAAGGAATTGGACTTTTAATTCCTCCAATACCCTCAAATTCTGAGCTTTGGAATTCATCCAAACGGCCGTTTGGATGAATTCCAAAGCTAGAATTGAGAAATTGGTTAACTCTATCAAATTTGAGAAAATCAGCGAATTGCTGGAGTTGTCTAACTCCAGTGTTTGGGTGAGTATGTTTTGGAGGAAACTAGAAATTGATTAATTCTTTCAATTTTATTAAATTTGGTATAAAATACTAAAAAAATAAAAATATAATCTACAAACATAACATATATACTATTTATAAAAAACTAAATACTTTATTTATAAGTAAATAGAATAATATTATATATTAATATTAGAAAAATACTATGTTAATTACAAAATTAATATCAATTAAAAATGGTCAAAAAAAAGAATTCTATAATTATAATACGTTTAATTTTTGATTTATTTAATATATTATTTCTTATAAAATAGTTTGATAAACGTAAAATAAATATACGTTAAATTTAATATTAAATTTAGGTTCAAAATATTAAAAAAATATGAATATGATTTATAAACATAACTTATATAGTATTTTTTGAAAATAAATGCTTTATTTATAAGCAAACAGAATAATATAATATACTAATATTAGAAAACACCAAGTTAATTAAAAAAATTAACAAAAATTTTAAAATGGCCGAAAAATAATGAATTGTATAATTATAATACAATTAATTCAGGATTTATTTAATATATTTTTTCGTGTTAAATAGTTTGATAAACGTAAAATACATATATGTTAAATTTAATATTAAATTGAGTTACGAAATACTAAAACTTATAAATATATTTTACAAATTTCACATATATACTATTTTCTAAAAATAAGTACATTATTTATAAGTAAATAGTATAATATAATATATTAATATTAGAAAATGGTAACTTAATTAAAAAATTAATATCAATTTAAAAGCGGCAAAATATAAAGAATTCTATAATTATAATACAATTAATCTCGGATTTATTTAATATTTTTTCTATTAAATAATTTGATTACCGTAAAACAAATATTTTCTTATAAAAATACTTATTATTTCAAAAATTAATATAATTATTAAATTAGCCCATAAATGAAGAATTATATAAATATAATAAAACTAATTCAAGATTTATTTATTATATTTTATCTAACAAGTTAAATAATTTGATCTATTTTAAATTACAAACTTTTCTAAAAATAATTTATGTTTAGGGACATAAATATTTTAAAATTAGAACAAACAAATTAATTTAAAAATAAATTTTTTTTAAAAATTGGAATAAATATTATATAAATCTATCATTTAATTTGGGCATCCTGCCGTAATTCTTGAGAATTAGACGAATTCCTCTCAAAACTTTCGAAATTCAAAGCCGAAATTGAAAAGGACAGGAATTATCTAATTCTGTCGATTCTGAATTTTCAAATCAAACTAAACACTGTAATTAAGGAATTAGACTTTTAATTCCTCTAATTCTCTCAATTTGTGGACTTTAGAATCCATTTAGACAGACCGTTCCGAGCCGCATGGATGAATTCTCAATCTGGAATTGAGTTATTGGTCAACTCGGTCGATTCCAAGAAATTGAGGGAATTGTTCGAATTGTCTAATTCCAGTATTTGGATTAGTATTTTTTGGATGAAATTAGAAATTAATTAATTCTCTCAATTTTAAAAAGTATATTAAATTTAATCATAAATTTTGTACAAAATAAAAGATATCAATAACACTTAAAAACACGGAATATGCCTTATTTTTGAAAACTCAATACTTTATCTTGAAGTAAAATAGAATAATTAATATATTAATATTTGGAAAAGCCAAGTTAATTAAAACTTTAATATAAATTTGAAAATGGTACAAAAATAAAGAACTCTATAATTATAATATGATTAATTTAGGATTTATTTAATATATTTCTCTCTTAGTAAAGAGTTTGACAAACTGAAAATACATATATGTTAAATTCAATATTAAATTTAGGTATGAAAAACTAAAAAATAAAAATATAATTTACAAATATAACATATATACTATTTTTTAAGAATAAATAATTTACTTATAAGTAAATAGGATAATATACCTGTGGATGCGGAAATAGTGACCTTGAGAGGGCACGAAAGAAAGCCTACTTTCTCGAAAGACCAACCAAATCCGGGGAACTAAAGTAACTAGGGCTTCCTCTCTTTCTCATTCTTTGAAAGAAAAATATTCAAGTATCGGGATAGAAAACATTCACTGCAACTAAAACCTCAGGAAAAGTTATCCTTCCTTCAACAAAAGCAGAAGCAGACGGGATACTTAAATAAGATACACCACCAAAGTCAGTACCACCACTGCTACTCCTACTCCAACTAGTACAGCTAGCGCCTCGAACTAATCACATGCTGACCCCGGACTGACTCAAGGACCAAGACCTACTGCCCTTACGACAAATCCATTCGTTTTGGCTCACGCGCGTACATAGGATAATATAATATATTAATATTTGAAAATGATGCGTTAGTTAAAAATTAATAAAAATCTGAAAATGGCCCAAAAATAAAGAATTCTATAATTATAATAAAGTTAATCTAGGGTTTATTTAAGTTATTTCTTGTTAAATAATTTGATAAATGTAGAATACATATTTTTTTAGAAGTATAATTTATTATTCAAAAAATTAATATAATTATTAAAATGGCCCATAAATGAATAATTATATAAATATAACGAAATTAATTCAAGATTTGTTTATTATTTTTTAGCTAATAAGTTAAATAATTTGATCATTTGAAAATGACAATTTTTTTAAAAGTAATTTATTTTTCGTGAAATAAACATTTTAAAATTAAAACAAGTAAATTAATTTAAAAATAAATGAACATTATAAAATGGCCTAAATGTTATATCAATCCATCATTTAATTTGTTGGCTCCACCAGAATTCCTAGGATTTAGACGATTTTCTCTCAAAAATTTCGGAACTCAAAATCGGAATCGAAAAAGGCATGAATTGTTTATTAATGTCGATTTTGAATTTTGGAATCTAATTATACACCATGATTAAGGAATTGGACTTTTAATTCCTCCAATTGCCTCAAATTCTGAGCTTTGGAATTCATCCTAACAGACACGATGAATTCGAAATCTAGAATTGAGAAATTGGTTAACTTTGTCAAATTTAAGAAAATCAGCGGATTGCTGGAATTGTCTAGGTCCAATGTTTGGGTGAGTATGTTTTGGACGAAACTAGAAATTGATTAATTCTCTTAATTTTAAAAAATATATTAAATTTTGATACAAAATGCTAAAAAAATATAAATATAATCTACAAACATAACATCTATACTATTTTTTAAAACTAAACACTTTATATATAACTAAATAGAATAATATAATAAGTACTGTAAGAAAATAATAAGTTAATTAGAAAATTAATATAAGTTTAAAAATAAGAAATCAAAACCTAGATCGACCCTTTATCCTCGATTGGATTTTTGGGTCCAATGACTTCTGGGAGCTCTTCAGGCCGGGGAGGATCAGATGCAAAGTCCTTTGATTTTGGCTCTGACGACATCGCCTGCTCCTATGAATTTTGAATGATGTTGATTTCTGTTTTTTTGTCAAAATTTGACGAAATCACTATTTTGATATGTAATTTGATGATTTATGTTTGCGATTGATGGGAAAGAAGAAATGTTGGACTGTGAATTTGGGTGGATTGGGTGGTTTGAGCTTGTGAGTTCACCGTTGGAAGACAAAGCCAATTTAGGGTTTGCCTTTCGATCTTTAAATCTCGCTTCGCTGATTAGCCTTGATTTCCTAGGTAGTTGGTTGAGTTCTTGTACAAATGAAATCTCTTAACAAGACTGATATCATCTCATGTTCTACTTAAGCTTGTTAGGTTCTGGAGTCTATTATAATAATTAGGGCATTATTGTGATTGTTCTTTTGGATTGTGTTGGATTGTTTCTACAATGAAATTTGCTGCAATTTTCATCATTTCCTCTTGTGTCGATATTATTTAACTTATTAGTTAAAATATAATATATAAATCCTAAATTAATTTTATTATATTTATATAATTCTCTATTTATGGATTATTATAAATTTTATAGTAATTTATAATAAATCATGTTTTTATGGAAAATATGCATTTTATGTTTATCAAATTATTTAACAAAAAAAAATATATTAAATAAGTCCTAAATTAAATAAATTATAATTATAGAATCTTTTATTTTTGAATCTTTTTTAAAATTTATATTACTTCTTTCCATTAACTTACCATTTTCTAATGTTAAATATATTTTATTATCTTATTTACTTATAAATAAAGCATCAATTTTAATAAAATAATATATATTTTGTGGTTTTGAATTATATTTATATTTTTTTATTTTGTACCAAATTTAATATTAAATTTAATATATTTTTTATTTAACTAAAGTTTTTTTTTTCATTCCTACTCCAACCAAACACCGAAATTTAAAAAATGGATGGAAATGGTCAATTTCATATATCAACAAAATAATAAAATTCTAAAATTGAGTGAACTGGAGGATTCCCAATTTCATTTAAAAAATATTCATCCAAATACTAGAATTATTCAATTCTCTCAATTCCTCTGAATTGACAGAATTGATTAATTTCTCAATTCTAACTTCGAAATCTATCCAAACAGCACCTTAGTAACTTTGAAAACTAAAATATTTCCAAACAAGAAAAGTGGTAAAATTCACTTCCACTACTTTCATAAACTCACACTATTCAAACACACCCTAATTTATATATCTTAAGTGTTTATTTATTCACATTTTATGGTAAATTATAGTTATGTGTTAAAACCTAACCAAAGTTGTTGGAAGTTGAAGAAAATATATTTGTAATTTTGTTAAAATTATAAGAAGTTATTTACAATTAATACATAAAAAAGTTTTTGCAAATAGTATTTTTTTCTATAAAATGGGTTCATAAATAATATAGTTTTCCACATTTTGATTTAAAAATTAATCTATAATTCACATAAAATTTGACGATACGAAATTTTGTGGATGGAAGATAGTTTAATGAAAAGTTGTAAGTAATTTTTTATTTTAAAAGGAGTTATATGTAATTTTAGGATTTAGATGTAATTATCCTAATTTTAATAAAAATGAAATTCATGAGAATGACATATTGATTGACCTATTATCACCATTAAAATATTTTTATTAACTCAATTAAAATTACTAGTAGTATTTGCCGAGCTAGGCACTTAATTGTATGTTTTCAAATGAGTCGACTGGATTTAGGGTAAGTCTTTTGTACTAAAGTCATAGTGCAATTTTAGGTTATTGATTATCATTGAAATTATAATTTGTAAAGATATTACCACATCAAGTATTGGCTGCAAATATGAATGCTCTAATTGCTGTAGACTTCAATTGTTCATTTTGGGCTTCGATGCGACACATAGACCTAACTCATGAACAATGGAAAGAGATGGCAACGAGTCATGTTATGCATGAGCTGAGAAGCAAAGCACGAGCAGATAGATATATCACAAGTATATATATCAACATCATCAATTTACTGCAGGATCAATATCCATCTGAAATCAACGACCCAATTCTTTAAAATTTTATCAAATTATATTTTTTTAAATTAAAAAAAAATTCTTTCAAATTTGTTTAAATTATTTATATTTTTTTAAACTTAAAAAATTATATATAATATTTTAAAATTTTACCAAATTTTATATTTTTTTCTTCAAATTTAAATAGATATATTTTTTGAATTATTGAATATATTATAAAAATCTCATTGGATGTAAATTTACAAATAAAAATAAAAATATTATAAGAATAAAAACTAAAAATATTATAAGAATATATACCATTTGATGTCATTTATGTTAAGTGAAAAAATGAAAATGCCTCCGAAGTAGTTAAAGATGACGTGATGGAGAATATGAGAAAAACTACATCCTAAATTTGGTTTATGTTGGACCACAAATATGATCTAAATTGAGCCATAGTCCTAATTCAAATTTAATTGATTTTAAACTATGTCATGAGTAAAATTATCATTTTACATATTGGGTTAAAAATTTATATGACATAAAACAAAATTGGTTTAAGCTAGAACAAGATAAAATTATTATTTTTACATTTCAAGTTAAAATCTAATTTAAAATAAATCTTTAATTGGATGATAGAGAGTTGTTCACAATAACAACCGAGCCACAAAAATCGCTTCTAACCATATTAGAGATATTTTTATCCTTTCACTTCAACCTAAACAATATCAAATGATATATTCTCTAAATATTTCTAATTCTAACAAAACATTTACACATGACGAGATTTTTTTAATATATTTAGTAACTATATATATATATATATATATATATATGTTTAAATTTAAATAAAAATATGTAATTTAACAAGATTTTCAAGGATTTATATGTAATTTTTAAAGTTCCAAGCTCAAATATGTAATTTGCCAAAATTTTAAGGCATTATATGTTATTTTTTAATTTTAGAGGAGAAATGTGTAATTTGTCGACATTTCGAGAAGTGATATATAATTGACCCAACAATTTGTATATTAAAAAAAATATATTAATGTCTTATGTTATCTATGAAATTATAAATACCTTCTCCAATGAGATTTTACTGTTATAAACAAATATTATATATATATATTGTTAGACGTGGTTATGACAAATATGAAATATCTAAAATAACTTTATAAATAATTCTAGTTGTCACAATTATGATCGATTAAATTGTATAAAAGATTGAGAGTTTCCATTTAAGATTTATGTATCATAATTATCTTTAATTCTTTAGATCATGTTTCATAAAGTTAAATTACTTTTTACTATTATTTTTTCATTTATTTTTTAGTAGCAGTGTGTTTGGACAAGGTGTGAATTCCGAAAATAATAAAAGTGGTAGAAGTGCCCAATGAAAAGTAGTAGTAAGTGATGAAATATGATTTGGATCATTTTACAAATTTTAATGCAAAAGTAAAAAGGTGGCAGTTTCATAACTTTCGTAATTTTAGTCATTTAGATGATGAGGTTCAAAATGAATTTCATGATTTTGATAATTTAGATAGGGTGATATGTGAAAGTGGAGAAGTAATTTAGTAATTATGTTAGTTATAAACATAATATTATTTAATAAATAAAATTAATATAATTATAATTTGAAATCAATTATAATTAGAATAATTAGGATAACAAAAGTAATACAATTATAAAATTAATTAATTAAAAATAATTTGAGATTTTTTATATGTCCCTAAAAAAATAAAAATTCTTGCAAATAAATTCCTAAATCAGGAAATTAATATATACAACATAAGAATAAACCTCATAGAATTATTATTTTTAAAATTAATAATTTAAATTTGATTAAGTTATTTTTATAAATATATCGCAAAAAATTCAAGGATTTCTGAAAAGACACATCACATAAATCAAATATGATATTTTCTTTTTTTTTTTTTTTAAAAAAACATATCATCGCTTTAGATGGAAATTAGTAAGGGCGATGGTGGTGAGTGTAAGGTCATGGAAGGTAAGTATGGCTGAAGCGAGTGTAGCGGCAGTGACAATAGAGATGACTTCGAGCTTAGGCTTAGGTAGATTGAGGAGGCTGGCAAGAGCAAAGTTGTGGGCAAGATTGGAGACGGTAGGCAGGCCAAACCAACGTAGGAACAATTTCGGCAAGTTCAAAGATGACAATAGTTAGGACGACCTCAAGCCCGAACTCGGGCTGACCAAGGAGGCTGGCAAGGTGAGGTTGGGGGCAAGATTAGGGATGATAAGTCTAACTAGGCCACTGTGGGTGCCATTTCAGCAAGTGCGGAGGCCACGATAGTGAGTGCAAGAGTAACAAGGATGATGTTGATTGCGAGAATGATGTAGGTGCCAAAGCGATCTAAACTGATTAGGCATTAACACTAACCACTACTTCCTCAACAAAAAAGTCATACAAGCGGGAGAGGTAGACCCCACTCACTTCTCCCACTTCCTAATCACTTTCTAAACTATTCAGGAGGAAATGGTAGAAATGCTTTTTAGTTCATTTTTGAACTCATATGGAAGTGACATTTAGGGGCTATTTGGATGGATTCCAAAACCCTAAAATTGAGGGAATTGGAGGAATTAAAAATCTAATTTCTTAATTCTAGTGTATGATTCAATTTCGAAAACTAGAATTAAAGGAATTGGACAATTCCTCCCTCCTTCCAATTCAGAAAATGAATTTCAAAAATATTTACACGAATCCATCTAATTCCTGGGAATTGGGTGGGTGCAACTGATTTATCTTTCTGCAGATTCCTAGCGAAGGAAACAGATGATTCATCTAGTCAAATCAACCCCTTTCCTCTGTTCTTCACCTCCTCGAGCATCCCCCATCCCGATCTCGCCGGCCATCTCCCATTCGTGATCTCGCAAGGTATCTTCTTCTCAAATCTAGTGGAGCTTCTTCTTCTCCAAATTAGCAACTTCTGGTCTCCTTTCGTATCTTCTCTTCAAAAGGAGTAGAAAAAGCAAAACCCAAACCCTAGATCGACCCAAAACCTAACAAGCTTAAGTAGAACATGAGATGATATCAGCCTTGTTAAGAAATTTCCTTTGTACAAGAACTTAGCCAACTACCTAGGAAATCAAGGCTAATCAATGAAGCAAGATATAAAGATTGAAAGCCAAACCCTAAATTGGCTTTGTCTTCCAACGATGAACTCACAAGATCAAACTGCCCAATCCACCCAAATTCAATCCAACATCTCTTTTTTCCCAACAATCGCAAACATAAATCATCAAATTACATATCAAAATAGTGATTTCATCAAATTTTGACAAAAAAACAGAAATCAACATCATCTGAAATCCGTAGGAGCAAACGTCGTCGTCGAAGCCAAAATCAAAGGACTTCGCGCCTAATCCTCCCCGGCCTAAAGAGCTCCCGGAAGCCATTGGAACCAAAAATCCGATCAAGGAATATTTTTATTTTTTTATTTCAATTTGAATGATATTAAATGTTATATATTCTTTAAATATTTTTAATTTTAATGATAAATATATATTCGATGAAATTTTTGTATATATAAAAATATTTAATTTGGAAAAATATGAAATTTTAAATTTTTTTGAGAGTTATATGAATTTTTTCAAATTTTTAAGAAAAATCCATAATTTTGTAAGATTTAAAGGACTTATATATATAATTATAATTTAGTAAAATTTTGATGAACGTGGACGGCCCCAGCCTCGGCCATTGGTCAAGAAACCCCGACCTAGCATAGGGTTTCATCCATCAAGATCCCAATCGCCCTAAAAATGGTGAACCACCAACCTCCGAAGGCTCACTTCTCGATCGTCGAGCTCACACGGAGGAGGCGGCTGCACCAGGTGCGTCCTTGGCCTATGATTTCCTGCTTTCTTTATTATTTTCGTTCTTGGGGTTTCTGCTAGATTAGCAAAATTTCAGGGACTTTATTTTGTTTTCTCTATTTTTCCAGATGGATTTCACCGAAAATGGTACCCTAATGTGTTGATCGTTATCTAGTGTTCATTTGAATTCGTTCACAAATTTTATATTCGTTCAATTTTTTGTGTTTTCTTTGAAGATTCATCAGCCTTGTTAGATCATCATCTTTTCTCTTGATTTTTATTTCTGTGATACACGCGGAATCTGAATGATATTCGGGGCTTTTCTTCCAGGATTCTTTACCTTGGTGAGATCAGTACTTCTTTTTCTTGACTTTTCTTGATAAGAGTTGTGAATTTTTTCTTTTTCTATTTTTGAATTTTTGCTGAGTTACTGTGACTGATATTTTTTCTGTTCTCTTGTTGTTCGTTAGTGAATTCTATTTTCTTTTGATTTCTTAAGTTCTCTTTGATGATTTCACGAGAGCGTTATCTTTTCAGCACGGGATATTCCTGATTTCCTTCTTTGTTATTTTGTTTGCTTTATTTTTTACTCTGGGTCTTGGAGAAAATAGAGGAAGCTTACATTGTGCTGAACGCTGTGATGGAAGCATGCATTCGCTATGGTGATATTGACTCTGCCCGGCGGATCTCTTAGGAGATGGCGAAGCCTGATAATTGTGGAGTTCATGATATCTCCTTTGGGATTCTTCTAAAGGTATTACGAGATCTAGGATTCTTCTTCTGTCAATTTTTCTGTCCTTTTGTGGCATGAATTTGTTGAATCAATATGGACCCCTTTTTTCTATTGTAAAAAATATATAAATGTGGCAACTAAGGTCCTAATGTAGAGTCTCTGTGCAACATTTTTGCACAAAGAGGTGGAGTTTCAGCTTAAGAATTCTTGTAGATTGAAATACCTTTAAAAACTATTGATCCATGCTGCTTTCTTGATTGCTTTAGGCCTTTCTGTGAAGAAATAATGTGTCAAATGTGCCATGCATCTGAACAAGATTATTATTCACAGAAGTCGAAGAATTCAAAGACAAAAGGAAGGATTAATAGTTATCTAATAGTTCCTTGATATGATTAGTATTTACCAAGATCACTCTATGGTATCTCAATGGAGGACAATCATAAACTAGCGCTAGTATCATATCTATTCATCGTGATTGTTGGACAACACCAATTTTTTTTGAAACACAAAGTATGCAGGAATCCTTCGTATTTGGAAGTTTTAGGTTGCAAAAATGATATAGGCATTTACACCTTTATTTCACAAGGCTCAAACAAACAGCTACTTTTGACATCCTGCTATGTGCGTGCTAGAACCAATTAATAGGGCTCCAAGTTCTGATCGGAAACAAAGTTCATAGATGGAAAATTTTCTGACTACAACATTTTGCTATGTGTTCAGAAGTTGTAGGTTTCACAAATATTGGGATGATTAGTTCATACAATTATTTTCTTCTCAGTAGTTTTATGTTTTCTTCTTTAAGGCTGATCATCAAAAGCCAATTTGTTAGGTAATGATTTTAGTGGTTTGGGAACCTCAAAGATAAGACATTGGGAGGAGATTGAATTTTTTATCCTTCAAGTGGGCTATTCTTTTGGCATTAGGACTAAAGGGATCACATCTTGTTAATTATGCACAATGCTAGCCGTAGCCTTTAATCTCTATTGCAAGTTTGATTATTATTTTTGCCCATCAACCTAACCCTCCATTATATGACAAATAATATGTCACCATTGTTGGCAATCTTCTCTTGAATAATATGTTCCCCTCTACAATAATGCATCTGGCTCATAAACATCTTAAATGTTAATTATTGTTAGCTTGTGGAATTGAAATTATATTGTTGCTTAATGGTGCTGATTTGTTGTTGATCCCCTTAGGGGTTTAGGTGCAGCCCAGAGAGTTGATGAAGCATTTCAAATGTTGGAACCTTTTGAACAAGATGCTTGTGTGGGAAGCACAAAATTGTCACCAAGACTTATATATGCTCTTCTAAGTGCTCTATTTGATGTAGGTTAGCTAGCATGACATGTTCTTATTATTGCTTGTTCTTGCATAATAAACTAGCATCTTTTTCTCTTTAATAGGTAATCTTGATCTTTCCATTCTATATTAACTTTAAAACCTTGAGATTTTTTTAATATGATGAGATAGATGGAATTTATGATTGAGAAAGGTATGTCATGTTTGACATGCCAGAACTTTAACTAGATTACAAATCCTATGTTGGCGCTTATAATGGATATAGGAAATTTTAATTTGAAGATGTTTTGGGGTTTTCTAATGACATATGTTGAATTGATATTTTGGACATAGGCAGGAAGATAGTATGTGTACCTGAGGATGTTTCTAGTAACAAATAAATGCATTGGGGAAGTGTTTTGTTATTTGCATGTAATTAATTATAGCTGAAAAACAGTGGAACCATTAATATATTCTTTGCTAGATTATTCATTAGTGTGATAAATAGGATTTAGGTGCAGTAGACATTAGTATGATAAATAGATGTACAATAATAGTAAAAGCATAATTGGAATTGGTGCATAATATGTAAGCCTTAGTTATAGTTATATCCTTCCAACATTTAAGTATTTAAGATTTAATTTAGATCTATTTAACATTTGGTTGTCGCTCTTAAAAATTTTTCTTATCTCCTTATTTATTCCTTTATCTTCCATGTCCTCTTTTTTTATTATTATTTCCATGGAATCTCTTGAAATAAAATATTTTGGCTCGCATGTATTTCTTTTTTTGCCAATTTGTGGTTAGGTTATTTATTTTTAACTTAAGCAACCATACATGACAAATCAAGTGTAATGACTTGAGCAATGTTCAAAAAGCACTTGCAGTTTTTTAGAATATTTTATTTTCAGAGTTTGGTCAAGGTCCTAGTCTTATATGATAGTACGTATGGCTTCCAGCAACAAAGGAAAGTTAAAATTTTTATGAAGAACTATGGGTGTTAGTCTGGGTCTTGTAGTCTAGGTTGGAATTTGCGAAGTGTTGTTGAAGAAATTTAGACTGGGTGTTCTATATTTTTGGGGTGCTAATTAAGTAAATTGCTTAACATATATAAAATATTATATTTTAAATTGGAGATATGTTAGAAATAAAATAGTGGAAAACCCCACAATAACTTGTAACCAAATCCAAACCTGAGAAGAATTTGCATACATGTATGGCTATTAATCTATACTTAGTTTGGAGGTGTTCTCTAAATGGATAACCTAGGGGTCACCAAAGATATCCCAAACCTGACTTGCTTACCCCTTCTCCAAATACACACAATGCTCCCACCATATCATAAATATACAAATTATCTAAAAGGAAGAAGGATCCGCAATTCTGCTTGTGTTCATCATTTACTTGATTTTGCTTGGTATATGGATTTTTCACTCATGTTTGTCAAGTGTTTGAAGGACCACCTTTAGTTATGTTTCATAAAATGATTTAATCGTCCTAAATTTTGGAATCTTTTTCATTGACCCTGAATATTCCTCCTAATTGTACTGTGCAAGTACAAGAGATGTGTGTTGTGCCAATGGTCATGTTGCGTGTTACAGACTTGTACCTGACTTGGTCTTATTGTACAACCTATTGATGAAGGTATAAATTTCTTCCTTGTTTAAAAGTTGATAACATAACCTTTACTAATGCCACTAGCATTAAATGCTTCAAATGCTTGGTGATGGTCCTTGTAGTCTTTCAGGGTTATGTGAATGCTGATTTTCCTCTTGATGCATTACCAATATGGGATGAGATGATTGGCCAAGGGTTGAAGCCCAATAAGTTGACCTAGAATATATTGATATTTACATTTGTAAAGTCTGAAAAGACAGATGCTGTAGTGCAGTTGCTTGCAGAAATGAAGGTCTCAGGAAACTATTTAAATGGCCAGTTTTAGTCTATATGAACTAGTCTTCTTGAAACTCAAAGTTGCTTGATGATTGTCCGAATCATAGTTATTTCCTGTTACAGGACGAAGCTCAAAAAGCTAATAGCAATCAACTGCTTCCTGATACTGTCACTTACACTACTTTGCTAAAGGTACAATCATGTGTGGTTTCTCATTTTCTGATGTCAATATACAATTGCTGCCTTGTCCTAATTAAATGTTATTCAAATATTCTGATTTGTATTTTTCATGATATTTATTTCATAGATCATTATTCAAGCCTACATCTTTATGTAATATTTTCATTTTTTGGTCCATTTCAAAGAAATTTGAATAACTGTGAGGCTTCTTTCGCATGAAAGATATAATGGCATCATATGATGACAAGTAATCAAATTGCAATTAGATATAAGCTGGGTACAGGAGGACAATAACAATGATAGAAACCAGGGTTTTCTAAATGCCATCAGGCCTTGATAAAAAAACTCACGCTCAACCTCTATGTGTAGTTTTGGAAAGTGGAAGGGATGCATTCTTGCAACTGCCCTTTTGTTAAGCTTTCAACTAGATAAAGTTCTACAACCAAATTATAACAAGTTTGGAACTTCCTGAGTGACTTTCATCAGATCCTTTCTAGCAAGATATTAGTGTCTCTTAGTTTCGTTAAGGTTGTTTTGAGGTCAAAGTGCAATTTTTCTTATGGAATGATATCATTAAGTGTCAAGTGTTATTTCAAAAAGAAAAAAGTTTCAAGTGATGGCAGGCTAAAGCCTCAGGTATTGCTGCTGTCTGATCATGGATGCTATGTGGAAATGATGAAAAGCTACATGTTTCATAGAAAAATGGCTAAGGTTTTGGTAAAAACTAGGATTTATAAGACAGAAAATAGTGGAGAAGAAAATGGAGAATAGCGTATAATTCAAGTAGAGATTCAAAGAATCAGAGAAGAATACAATATATCTCTTATAGCCTGGAGCAACAACTACTTATAATTGCACGAGTCCTACCCCAACTGGGCCTCTCTCCAAAGGACTCTTAGCCCAATAATAACTTATTCCCCGGGCTTCAATATTATCAGATTTCTAGACAATCAAGGACTTGTGGACAAAAATAATAGGCCAATTCTTTGATAATAACAGGTTGACAACAGCCTATAATACTTCAACATGTTTTACCACCTTCATCTTCAGGAAACTTGGATTTACTAGTGCCAGAGTATAATGATCATAATGTGCAGAAGTCATCAGGATATCTTTAGGGAACAAATCCCCAATGGTTAGTATGCTCAAATATATAGGAGGAATTAGCTAGGATGTCAAATGAAAATTTTCTCTTTCAATCACTAGGTTTTTAGAAATGATATTTCAATTTTCTAATAGTCACAAATAACAGAGCATGTATTCAACAAAACAAGAGTGGAAATTTAGTTATTACATTGATAAGCACAAATTTATGTGATCACATTGAAAAGAATAATTTAATGATTCGAAAAGACACCTAATGTCGTTGTTCCACTCCTTAATTCCAGAAATAATATAGATATTATTGCATGATAGTTACTTCTTTCCATTGGTATGCATTACTACCTCCAATATGAGATTCTGTCATGCTTCTTAATTCCATCCCCAACGGGTTGTATTTTCCTTGTTTCGATTTCTATGTAAAGTAGCAAAAAATAAGTTCATAATTATATAGATTTCTAATTTTCTTTATAAAATCAGCTTTGCTTGTACTGAGGTTTCCTTGATTTTTTTCTTCTTCAAACACTAGTCATGCACAATGGTTTTGTGTTCTATGATGATGTTTGAGAGTGATTTCTTTTTTTGCAGGTTGAGTTTACTAGAAAAAACTCTTCAACATTTTGCCATGGATTTATAAGGAAAGGATCCATTATACACCATTCCATATCTCCTTGTCCATGAGATATTTTTGTCTGGCCAAGTAGACATCAAATGGTATGTAACAAATTCTTTCCTTGTAAATCCATAGCAAAATGTGGAATGCTTAGGAATATGGAATCTTGGTATGTTTTTCCTTTTGGTTCATTTACTGTGAAATGAATGTTGTATCACTCGATATGGATAGAAATACATTAATTGCCTTTATGTTTCTCCAATTTTAATGCGGCTACACCTGTTAATTATTTTCTCCAAGTTAGACCGCTTGAATTGAATTGTGTTCACCCTACGACTCACATGTTGCTGTCAGATTTGAGGTTTCGTCTGGATTTATTTGATCCCTACATATTTCCCCAGGTTCTTATTTCATCATTATTTCCTTCACATGATATGCTAATATCTTACTTACCCTCAACTTTGCAAAGGCCTCTCTATCTGGTGATGAGTTCGTTTGTTTCAGGTGTTTTTGGATGAGCCAATTGAGAAAAATATGATACCATTTGAGAAAAGGTAATCTCTGCCTGCTGACCTGGAGTTGAAGAAAGTTGTGATGCGCTAACATAGAGATTCTGTTTCCCTTATTGTTGTGGGCCATGTTGCGATCATCCACTGAACATAGTGAGAAAGTGATGTCTCCAAACTTGAGCAGCTGTCGTATTTATTTTTAGAAGTTCATGTGTCTGCTCTCCTCTTGACTTATTTTATTAAGTTCAGAATTATGATACTCTTAGTATGTTGAAACATACATAAATGCCTATGCTACAATTGGATTGATTCCCTTAATCAATTGTGTGACGTTTATATTGCATGTGGTAGAGTTGGATGCGCCACTTGGATGATGATGAGCATAACTGCCTCAACTTCAATGGGCATGGTGATTGATCTGCCGTTTGAGAAATACAAAATGCTAATAATCATGATGTCTATAAGACCAGTGCCGTACCAGTCCGAAACCTATATTGCTTTGAAATCAGGATTAGAATCAACTTATTTTAGAAAAAAAATTTTCTTATAAAATTAATATTACTTATTTTATATTACTATTAAATTAAATTATTATAAAAAATAAAATAATTTTTAAAATTTGAAATTATTGGAAGGTTAATTTTAATAAAAAAAATTAGTTTAAAAAAATAATTTACTAATTTTAATTTTGATATTAATTTCAAATTAAAGGTGAAATTGTTTTGCCCGGGCATCATTAGGCATAGTTACAGTCAGTCCCATTTGGGTTGCTTTGTGTACAAATGTGTTGCATTTTCGTATAGTCCTCCAATCAGGTGGCAAGGTTTTTTCTATTTTTTTGGAATTATAGCATTATTTGATTTTTTTTTTCCAAATTAAATTAATCATAAATAATATCTGTAACATAACTCCAAATTCACAAATTTGGGAATATAAATTGTTCAGCATTTCAAAAACTATAAATCATTTAGGAATATTTAAAAACTCGCCAAATCTATGCAGAGACAATCAAACAAACAAAAAAAAAATTCAAATTCGCTTCAAAAACCTAACCAGCAGAATTGCAGTGCATGAAAAAGCAAAATACAAAAAAAGCCACGCAAATAGTAAAAGCAGCTAATTGACACAGGTAGAAATGCAATATCAAAAATATTAGCTGGTTTTTGGTTGTATAATCATCAAGCTCAGAGAAGACCAATAAAAACAACTTGCAAAACCACTGACCGTTAAATAAATGTCAAGAGTAATAGTCAACACGGAGGGCGATAGCCCCACGTGCCCACGAGTGGACATCATGGTTTAGGGGCTCATACTGTTAAAGCCCAAAGGACCATACTTCATAAATCCTAAAGTCCAAAAATATAAACCTCTCTCTCTCTCTCTCTCTCTCTCTCTATATATATATATATATATATATATATATATATATATATATGTGCAAGGGTGAGCAAAAAAAATCAAAAAATTGGTATACTGAACCGTACTGGTTGAGAACAGTATTGGAAAACCGATACAAACAAGTACAATTCTGATTCCAATTATATATATATTTCAAGGTAGGGTCAGCAACAACAGTCAGGTCATACATATATACCTATTTTGCTTCCTTGTTTTTGGAGGGAAAAATGCCCACGGAGAAAAGATGTAGTTGTTCTAATACAAAGCGAAAATATTAAAAAAAAAATGAAATTTGAGAGCTGAAAACCATGTGGCACAAAAGTAGATATGAGCAGCATGTAATAACTAACATGCCAACACACTTTCTTCCAAATATATCTTATTGAAATTGACATAAATGCTATTTAGAAATCTTTCAATGGAAATATATATATATATATATATATATATATATAAAGACAATCGAACATGATCAGTTAATTTCTAGTTTCAGTCTCAAAATGTCACGATTTTCAACACCATGATAGACATTTGTGGCTACTAAACCCACTATTGTGTCATATCAGTCAAGAAGAAAAATGCTTATTTATAAGCAAAGAATTCCATATCACTGAAGTTAGACTGAATCAGAGATACAAAAACAAAGATATCAAATATTATTTTGCTTGAAGTCAGAATGTGTGAAATTTTAAAGGGAATAGCTTCTAGTATACCACAATTCTATGGATGGCCACTCTCTGCCATGAGTAATGAAGTACTTCTGCATCCTTCTTCTCTCTAACCTCGTCTTGGTAATATTAGCTGACAAAATCCAGTGTCTGTTAAAAATCCAAAGTATGGATTTCTCGATGTTGATGCCAAATCATATAGTTACATCATGTATGATTATACAAAATCATGCTAATCGAAGCATCAAGATGAAGAATTTGGTAGAAATCAAAAAATAGTACCATTCAAAATATGGAAAAGGAGAATATAAATAATGGTGGTGAAAAACAAAACTCGAACAAGAAATTAGGGTTAGTGAGAAGGTTTGCGGATTACCAGAGACTGGGACGTTGATCTCCGTGTGGCCGAACTCCTACATCCTCTCAAAAATTAAAAATATGATTTACAAACATAACATATATACTATTTTTTAAGAATAAATAATTTATTTATAAGTGAATAGGATAATATAATATATTAATATTAGAAAATGATACGTTAATTAAAAATTAGTGAAAATTTGCAAATGCCCAAAACAAGGAATTCTATAGTTATAATATAGTTAATTTAGGATTTATTTAACTTATTTCTTGTTAAATAATTCGATAAATGTAGAATACCTATTTTTTTAAAAGTATAATTTATTGTTCTAAAAATTAATATAATTATTAAAATGGCCCACAAATGAATAATTATATAAATATAACAAAATTATTTCAAGATTTGTTTATTATTTTTTAGCTAATAAGTTAAATAATTTGATAAATCGAAAATTACAATTTTCTTAAAAGTAATTTATTTTTAGTGAAATAAACATTTTAAAATTAAAACAAGTAAATTAATTTAAAAATAAAAGAACTTTAAAAAGTGGTGTAAATATTATATCAATCCATCATTTAATTTGTGGGCTCCACCACAATTCCTAGAATTTAGACAATTTTCTCTTAAAAATTTTGAAACTCAAAATTGGAATCGGAAAAGATATGAATTGTCTATTAACCTCAATTCTGAATTTTGGAATCTAACTATACACCGTGATTAAGGAATTGGACATTTAATTTCTCCAATTCCCTCAAATTCTGAGCTTTGGAATTCATCCTAACAAACACGATGAATTCCAAATCTAGAATTGAGAAATTGGTTAAAGGCTTGTTTGGTAACAGGCCGAATTGGCCGAATTGGCTGAATTGAGGGAATTGGAGATCCAATTCCCTCAATTCGGCTGTTTGGTTGCCAAATAAAAATCCAGAATTGGGTGAATTCCCAATTTCGATAATTCCTAATTCCGGGTTTGAATTCGGAATCAGAAAAGACGAATTCGCAATTCCGGGTCCGAATTCAGTGGCCCCCACCACTACCCGAAACCCTAATTCGCCCCTTTAAATTGCGCCGGAATCGGCTGAATTTGGCCTTTGTTCTTGTCACCCGAGCCCAATGCCGGTCATCCCCGAGCTCGAGTGCCGATCGTCCCCGAGCCTGAGCGTCGGTAGTCCCCATGCCCGAGTGCCTCTATCCTTGAGCCCGAGCGCCGGTCATCCCTGAGCCCGAGAACCTCTCTATCCCCGAGCCCGAGCGCCTCTCCATCCCCAAGCCCAAGCGCCGGTCATCCCCGAGCCCGAGCGCATCTTTGTCCCCGAGCCTGACGCCGGTTGTCCCCGAGCTCGAGCGCCTCTCCGTCCCCAAGCCCGAGCGCCAGTATTTCCCAAGCCTGAGCGCCTCTCCATTCCCGAGCCCAAGCGCTAGTCGTCCCCGAGCCCGAGCGCCTCTCCATTCCCGAGCAGCAAGTCTGATGGAACTGCGGTTTAATGGTGATGTTCATGCATTCTGGTGTTTGTTGAAATACTGTTTGAGACTAATGTAGCATAGCATCATATAGTGCTATTTGAGACTTATTCTTTATTATCTATGTTGAACTTAATGTTGAAGGTTACTTGTTGTGCATATAAATATTAACAGCATTGGAAATGCTTTTCCAGATTACTTGTGTCTTTTGTCTATACGTTTGGTGTGCTGCAACAAAAGTGTAGAGAAGTCCATCATGTTGTGATTCATTGTTGATGGTTCTGTTTGGCTGGTGTTGTGGAAAACATTTATCGCATAAACAGTCCTCCGAGCAGCAAATGGGTGAAGATGGCATGTTCTATTGCAGTCTATATGAAGTTGAGATTTGCAACAGGGCATTAAGTTTTATATTATTTCATTGTGGCAAAATTTCTTTTTCTGTTGCTTGGAACTCATCTAAAAAAATATTTTATTGATTTAATGTTGTTTAAATCAATTATCTTTTATTTTAAAAAATAGATATTATAAATATGCAACTCTAATATTATTTATTTTTTAAACCTCAAAAAATGTCTAAATTAATATTAATTTAATATCTATATTTTTTTTAAAATTAAATATAGAAAATATCTAAAAATGGGGGTAATTTCACCCATTAAGAATTGGGTGATCATATCTGCAATTCCAAATTCAACCAAACACAGGAATTGAGGGAATTAGCGAAATTCGTTAATTTTAATTTACATTCCAAACAACCGAATTCACGGAATTGACTGAATTGATAATTTCTTTTCTTTACTCAAAAAGTACATCCAAATACTGAAATTATCAATTCGGCCAATTCTCTCAATTCCCCGTAATTGATCGAATTGACAATTCCCTCAATTCTGGATACGGAATTATCCAAATGGGCCCTAACTCTGTCAAATTTGAGAAAATCAGGGAATTGCTAGAATTGTCTAGGTCCATTGAAAACTTAAAATTTAAAATTACAACTTTTGTATTATACATTTACAAATAGACCCATTCAATATTTTTATTTATAAATAAGTCTAAATTTTTTATCATATTTTAGATAAAATTTTACAAAAAAGACATTAAAGATTTTTTAATTTAAAATTATAAATTTAATATTTATACATTTAAAAATAGACCCCTTGAATACTTTTTTTAAAAATAAGTCCAAATTTTATTTATTTTAAAACTAATTTTTACAAATAGACCCCTTACCGGACCCTCGCTGGCTGATGTCCGTGCTCGCGTGCTGCCACGCCGGCCTCGGCCTCCATCCCCAGATAGCCTTGGCCTTGGCTGTTTGCCCTCGCGTGCCGGCACGCCGGCCTTGGCCTCCATCCCTAGACGGCCTCGACGTCGGCCTCCAGCTTCCTAGCTCGCTCGCCGACCTCGACCTCCATCCCTAGACGGCGTTGACCTCCGGCTTCCACGCCCGCTCGTCGCCCTCGGCCTCCAGCTTTCGCTCTCACTCGTCGGCCTCGACCTCCATCCCCAGACGGCCTCAGCCTAGGCCTCCGGCTTCCGTGCTCGTTCGCCGTCTCCGCCGTTCGCTCCCGTGCGCCGGCCTCGAGCCTCCGCTCCCGCCGTCGACCTCTGGCGTCGCCACCCGTGCGCTGGCCTCTGGCATCACCGCCTGCACGCCGCAACCCTCGCCAAAAATCTGAATTTTGGGGACTTTTCTGTAAATCGGAATAATTTCAGCGTATTATTTGCAAAAATCCGAATTTCGAGGACTTTTCTGTAAATAAAAATAATTTCGGGGTGTTATTTGCAAAAGCTGAATTTTGAGGTGTTAAATAATAAATAATAAGTTTTTAGGGGTTTAATTGTAAAAATAATGGAGGGTAAAATCGAAATTTTTTGAAAAAATTTCGATTAAATAACAATCAGGGGATGTAGATAAATAATTTGAAAAGAGGCGTGGTGTAGGCAATTTTAGAAATTACAGGGGAGTGTACATAATTTCCCCTAAAATTAATATTACTTATATTATATTGCTATTAAATTAAATTATTGTAAAAAATAAAATATTTTTAAAATTTGAAATTATTGGAAGGTTAATTTTAATAAAAAAATATTAATTTATAAAAATAATTTACTATTTTTAATTTTGATATTAATTTCAAATCAAAGGTGAAATTATTTTGCCTTATATTGATTGCTATTTATTATTGCCATTCATTAATACTGTTAGGCATGATGTATGTATAACTTAATTTCCATGCATAAACTCATTACCAATGGAGTCATGCATGATGATGGTTAGTTAGGCTACTGGGTCATTGTTCTTAGAATGGGTTGCTTTGGGCCATTGATGCTCTAATAATTGCTCATTAATTGCATCATAGTCGTTGGAATACTAGCCGGGCCTTTATTTGGCCTAACGTGAGTGGGTATCATGCATTTCTACGGGCCATTATTCCGCCAATAATGGGTCATTGTTGACTTCAACGTTGGTGGAACAAGGTTTAAGTTTCAACCAACAACAAAATGTTTCGGCTTGAAACGTTTCGATTTTGGCCTTAGCAAAACGTTTCCGTTAATTTGATTTCGGTTTTACTCCGGCATTACGCGCACACCCGTGTGAGCCCCAGAGGTTGGCGCGAGGGTGTGAGCACGATGCCGGCAAGAGCTCGGGTGTTGGTGCAAGGCTGACGAGGACGCGAGCGCCAGAGGCCGTCGCCAGCATCGTGCAGGCCTCTGGCACTCGGTGCCCGCACCCATGCACTCGTCCGCCTAGCGCCCGCATCATCACCAGCTTGGCCCGAGCGCCCGCCCATGTGCCCGAGCGACTGAGCGCCTGCTCATCTTAAATGCAAATACCGGTAGCAAAATGTTTCACTAAAACATTTCGATTGATTTGATTTTGATTTTTTCTGTATCAGCATTGTCCCCGCGCCAAAGAGTCCGAGCCTGTGCTCGCGCCTGTGCACGAGAGCCCGCACTGGCGAGCTATCGCTCGTGTGCCCGCCGAGCTCGAGCCTGCGCTGGTGAGCCCGCGCTCGCATTCCCGCCGCACTCCAGCCTGCGCCGGTGATGCCGCGCCCACGTGTCCGCCGTGCTAGAGCCCACGTCGGAGAGCCCGCCTCACTGGCGAGCCTGCTTCCGCACGCCCGTGCGCCCACGAGCCCTAGCCTACGCTCGCAGGTCGGGCTGGAAGCCCACCGCACCTGCCCACGCCGAGGTGCCCATGATCGCACAGTCGTGGCTCGGGGCGAGCCCGCGCTCGCACTCGCCCTCACGCCCGTGGCTCGGGGCGAGCTCACATCCTCGCTCGCCCCAGTGGCTCAAGGTGAGCCTGTGCCCACGCACTTGTGGCTCAGGTCGAGCACGGGCACGTGGCGGTGCCCGCACCCATGCCCGTGCTTGTGGCTCGGGGTGCGCCCACCCTCGCCCACACCCCTCGAGGCGAGCACGAGTGCGGGCGAGGGCGCGCGCTCGCCCCGAGGCACTAGGGCGAGCGTGAAAATGTGCACAGGGGCGAGCGCGCGGACGCGGGCGCGGGGGTGAGCATGTGGACGCAGACGCGAGCGCGATCGCGTGCTCGCCCCTGCCCCGCACTTGCCCGCTCCCGCGCTCGCCCCTGCGCCCGTGGCTCAGGGCGAGCTTGCGCCCGTGCTCGCCCCCTCGCCGTGGTGAGCCCACGCCCGCGCTCGCCCCAGTGGCTCAGGGCGAGCCCGTGCCCGCGCCCATGCCTGCGCTCGCCCCCGCGCTCACCCCCGTGCTCGTGGCTTGAGGCAAGCGCACGCCCACGGCTTAAGGCCAGCGCACGCCCGCGCCCGTGCCCGCGCCCATGCCCGCAATCGCCCCAATGGCTCAGGGCGAGCCCGTGCCCGCGCCCATGCCCGCGCTCGCCCCCGTGCTCGTGGCTCGAGGCGAGCACATGCCCACGGCCACGGCTCAGGGCTAGCACACGCCCGCACCCACGCTCGCTCCCGCAGTTCGGGGAATGCTGGCCCCCGCGGCTCGGGGAGTGCGTGCGCCCACACTTGTGGCTTGGGGCACGCCCGCCCTTGCCCCTGCCCCCATGGCTCGGGACGAGCGCGCGCCTGCCCCCGCTCACGTTGCTTGGGGCGAGCATGTGCCCGCACCGGTGGATCAGGGCGAGCGCGTGCCTGCTGCGCCCGCAAGCCCACCACCGGCGAACCCGCTTCCGTAAGCCCACCAAGCCGGGGGCGCCCGTCGTGCCCGCACCCACCGCACCCACGCCAGCAAGCCCGAGCCCATGGGTCAGGCTGACGAGCCCGCCGTGCCATCATCGGCGCAGTCCTCACCAGCCTCACACTCGAGCTCACACCCTCGCCAACCTAGCCCGCCAGCTTGTGCCGGCCTTTAGCACCTGCACTCGGGCTTGAGCTTGTGCGCCGGCTTTGCCCATGCGGTCCCTCCCTCGTTGGCCTAGCCTCGACGCCCATGAGCTCGCGCTGACCTCTAGCGCCACCTCCATAGGGTGAGGCCGAGCGCGTTCGCCGGCCTGCCAGCTTTGCGCCCCACGCCCTCGTGCCGGCCTCACGCTCATGCCTTTGCGTCTGCGCCCATGCCCTCACCGATATCACGCCTCGCGAGCCTGTGGAACTGGTAGTTGAGTGAATAATACAATTCGAGGACTATTCACATTAATAAATAAAAAAAATTTTGATCGAAACCAAATTGAAAATAATTTTTTTGATCAAAACTCGTAGATTTCTCTGAGTGTCGAAATCGTTTTTGAAATTAAAACTCAAAATAAAATCACGTAAATATTTATAAAAAAAAATCTTTTAGTGAATTAAATATAATTATTATATTTATATTTAAAAATTAACTTACCCATTAAATAATTAACTATAAAAATTAATTAAAATTAATTAAACTTATATTTACTATTATAATAAAATTAATAATAATTTTTTTATATTTTATATAATTTTTTAAAAATTTTTATCATATTTGTAATTTGAAGTCAACTGGCAGAGGCATCATCCTGGACCCTACAAATAAAAATCACATTAGAGACATAACGAGGCCAGCCAATTTGTATCAAATTGGCATCATATATCAAGCTCCAACACTGAACAAGCAAAATTCAAATTGATGCACATAGCAATAGAACTGATTATTAACACCTGACCAGCTCCGCTCAGCTGTTCCTGAAGACACGCATACCACCTAAAGATCTTTTGAAAAAAGCCAAGTGGACAACTTGATCCACATCAACATGTTGATATAGAAAAAAACTTGTAATTAGGTTATAAAAAAATCAACATTCTCTTCTCCCTCCCCCATCTCCCATCCAATGCCTCAACATCACTAATAAACCACATTTTCCATCTAATCATAACATTTTCATGCTAGCATGCTGAGGTGGATATTTAGTCATTTAGCCTTTTTCAATAGGCCTGGTTATGTGGTTTTTCTGTCTGCATTCCTCTTGGAACAGAACCTAGTTCACGCCCAACAAAACATTGCAAGTCAAATTGTACAACTTGTCTAACATGATCTCAACTGAACATTAGAAAATTACTTATGCTAAATGGAAAGCCATAAATGTGGACAACATTAGCCCTATATAATCATAAAGGATGACATTTAGAGTTATCCATGATTCCAATTAAATCATAAGGTCTTGAAGTAATTGGGTACAGTAGAATTACAAATAACCCACTTGATCCTGATGAGGGAAAAAAACTAAGTCCTGAAGTAAAATGGATTGAAGAAAAATTTTCTAACAGGCTATATCACATATTTCATGGTGTAAAAAGTTTGAAACAATAATCTGGCAATAAACAAATGAATTGGTAGTGTGTGGCAAAAGGGAAACAAAGAAAATCCTTAGTATGACTTACCACAAAAGGAACTATGTTGTGCATCCATATGGCTCCTATTTCTTTTGTTTCAAAACAACAAAAGTACTCTAGATCTAATATTTTCTTCAACTGCTAAAACAAACTATCCTTCAATCATGGATCGAATTAACTTCCAGCTATCTACAAGAATGGCCCATACAGAAAAAGATGTAAAGCTACATATACATCCTTTATTGGCTGACATAATCGTTGGAATACTAGCCAAACCGTTATTTGGCATTTTGTGGCCCAACATGGGTGGGTATCATGCATTTTTGTGGGACATTATTTGGCCAATAATGGGTCGTTGTTGAGCTTCAACGTCGGTGGACCAGGGTTTAAGTTTCAACCAAAAATGAAATGTTTCGGCCTAAAACGTTTCGATTTTGGCCTGGGCAAAATGTTTCGGTTAATTTGATTTCGGTTTTACTCCGGCATCGCGCCCACACCCGTGGGAGCCTCAGAGGCCAGCGCGAGGGTGCAGGCTCGATGCCAACAAGTGCTCGCGTGTTGACGCGAGGCTGATGAGGACGCAAGCGCCAGAGGCCATCGCCGGCATCGAGCAAGCCTCTGGCGCTCGGTGCCCGCACCCATGCACTCGTCAGCATGGTGCCCGCATCATCGTTAGCTTGGCCCGAGCGCCCGAGCGCCCATGAGCCGGTGTGCTCGCCCGAGTGCCTACTCATCTTAAATGCAAATACTAGTAGCAAAACATTTCGCCAAAATGTTTCGATCGATTAGATTTTGGTTTTTTCTGTATCAGCACTGTCCACGCGCCAAAGAGTCCAAGCCTACGCCCGCGTCAGCGCACGAGAGCCCTTGTTGGCGAACTGGTGCATGTGTGCCTGCCGCGCTCAAGCCCGCGTCGGTGAGCCTGCGCCTGCGTTCCCGCCGCGCTAGAGCCCACACCGGCGAGGCCGCGTTCGCGTGCTCGCCACGCTAGAGAACGCGCCGGTGAGCCCACCTCACTGGCGAGCCTGCTCCCACACGCCCGTGCGCCTGCTGAGCCTGCCCACGCCGACGAGACTGTGCTCGCTCCTCAGGGCGAGCCCGTGGCTGCGCACATGCTTGACCTCACACCCGCGGCTCGGGGCCCACACTCGCGGCTTGGGGCAAGCGCGCGCTTGCCCCCGCCCCCGCCCCCGCGCCCATGGCTCAGGGCTAGTGCGCGCCCACACTAGCACTCCCGCCCCAGCGCATGCCCGCCCAAACGCATGCATGTGCGCCCACACTTGCACTCACCCACCCGACCGCCCGCTCGACCAAGTGCCTGCGCACCCGAGCCGCGTGAGCCCGAGTTCGCATCGGCGCACTAGCCCGAGCACGCGCCGTACCCGAGTGCTTGAGCGCCCACGCACGTGCCGAAGCGCACGCTCGAGAGCCTACATGTCCGTGCTCAGGCGCCCGCCCTTGTCTACCCGCGCGCCCGAGTGCCTACCTGAGCGGCCACATTCCCAAGTGCCCGTGCATCCAAGCGCCCACGCTCGGTCCCTCGCCACCCTTTGGTGCCCACACTCGCAGGCCTGCCGGCCTGGCACCCTCTCCCTCGCTGGCCTGGCTCACACCAGCGCTCTCGCGCCGACCTTTGGCGCCCGCACCCGCACTCTCGCGTCAACGCCGTCACTAGCCTGTCTCCAACACCCTGCTGGCCTAACCCTCACACCAATGCACTTGCGCCTTCGTCAGTCTCTGTCAGATACTATTCGCCTGTATGTGACTATTGTTCACATGTATGAGTTTTTAATGTATGATATATTATTGTTCATTGTTGTAAAATTTTTTAAATATATTATAATATTTTTAATTTGAAGTTAAAAAATAGTTAAAATAAAGTTAAATTTTGATCAAAATATAATTAACAAATAAAAAAATATTTTGAAAATGATTTTGACCAAAATGCGTTAATTTCTTTGAGTGTCAAAATCGATTCCGAAATCAAAATTCAAAACCTTGGTGTTAATACATAAAAAAAAGAGTCAAAATATTAATGTTTAGAATTTAGAGATGACTACATTTAGTATCCTATAATCTTATTTACATGCAAGTCATTTTGAATATTTATTTCTAATAAATTTATGTCAAATCCAAAGAGTTAATATTACCGACCAACTAAGGTTGGTATACACTCACAAATATAAATTATTCAAAAGATTTATATAAATCAAACTAAAATCACATAGAAATTTATAAATAAAAAAATCTTTTAATAAATTAAATACAATTATTATCTCTAAATTTAAAAATTGATCTACCCAATAAATAATTAACTATAAAATTTAATTTAAATTATATTTACTGTTATTATTGGGTTATGGTCATTATGCTAGCCCGTACTTGGGCCTTCACGTGGGGCATCATTAGGCATAGTTATAGTCAGCCCCATTTGGACCGCTTTGTGTACAAATGTGTTGTATTTTATATGCATAGTTCTCCAATCAGGTGGCAAGGTTTTTTTTTTTTCTATTTTTGGAATTATAGCATTATTTGATTAATTTTTTTTGCCAAAATAAATTAATCATAAATAATATTTGTAACATAACTCCAAATTCACAAATTTGGGAATATAAATTGTTTAGCATTTCAAAAATTGTAAATCATTTAGGAATATTTAAAAACTCACCAAATCTATGCAAAGACAATCAAACAAACAAAAAGTTCAAATCCGCTTCCAAAACTTAACCAGCAGAATTGCAATTGCATGAAAAAGCAAAATACAAAAAAAGCTGCGCAAACAGTAAAAGCAGCTAATTGACACAAGTAGAAATGCAATATCAAAAATATCAGCCAATTTTTGGCTGTATAATCATCAAGCTTAGAGAAAACCAATAAAAACAACTTGCAAAACCACTGACCATTAAATAAATGTCAAGAGTAATAGTCAACACGGAAGGCGATAGCCGCACGTGCCCATTAGGTGGACATCATGGTTTAGGGGTTCATACTGTTAAAGCCCAAAGGACCATACTTCATAAATCCTGAAGTCCAAAATTATAAACCTCTCTTTCTCTATATGTGTGTGTGTGTGTGTGTGTGTATGTGTGTGTGTGTGTGCGCGCGCGCGCGCGCAAGGGTGAGCAAAAAAATCAAAAAAATTGGTATACCGAATCGTACTGGTTGAGAACAGTATTGGAAAACCGATTCTCAAACAAACAAGTACGATTCCGGTTTGAATTATATATATATATATAATAGAATTTTAAAATATAATTTTTTATATTATATTTATATTAACAAATTTTAAATTATATCTTTATAGGATTATAATTAATTTTTTATAGAATTTTAATGTAAAATAAAATAATTTAAAATAAATAATTAAAAAATCGGTATACCGATTTAGAACCGATCAAAACCAGAACCAAAAAATTGATTTTTAACTCAAACCGGTACGATTTCAATTCTCAATTTTTTAAGAACCAAAATCCAATTCCAGTTCTAAAATATGCAAAACCGATACGGTAAACCGATTTTGCTCACTCCTAAATAGATATAAATCTTATTGATAGGATTTTAACATTAATCCTATTAGGTTTTAAACCGTTAGATTATCTAAGGATTAGTATAAATGAGTTTAGGATTAGAATTTTAGCCTTAATTCTATTAGATCTTAGCCTTATTCATAGGATTTTAGCATTAATCCTATTAGGTTTTAAACCGTTAGATTATCTAAAAATTAGTATAAATGAGTTTAGGATTAAAAAGTTTAACATTAATTCTATTAGATTTTAAGTCGTTAGACTTATTTAGGTATTAATATACTAATCCTTAGATAAATCTAACGATTTAAAACCTGATAGGATTAACACCTATAAATATATATATCCAAAACTTTGAATCCCAAATCTATAGCCTGTTTATTCTACAACCCAAAGGTTATGTATAACCCATAAATTCTGCAACGCTAATACTAGCTCACAAATTATTACGTTCAGACTAGTCTATATACTCTGACACTTGAAAGCCTATCCTGACAAATAGGTGCATCAAACAACATTTTCAAATGCAAGCCCATGGCACAAAACCTAGAACCTACCACTAATTAGCAACTAGCTGCCAAGCAGCACATCCATCTTCATTAAAAGTAAAACAAAAATGTAACGAGGCACTAAAAAATTTTCCAAACAAACTACAAACGAAAGTGCTAAGTGGACATACCTAAGGATTGCAGAAGCCTGATGATCTTGGAGGAGAACTGGTAAAAACATTAGTGAGATGAAGTATCACAGAGAAATGAGAATTGTAGAATCTTGTATCATCAAAGCAACAATAACAATAACTGCATAATGAACTTCCTACTCAATGACGAAAACATTCAGACAGATAATTAAATTGTAGAACTTTTATTCGTGATAATTCCCTGCTTACTGCAGCCAAAATTCATGGAGACTTGCATAGTTACAACATATTAGCTTAGCTTGGGCCAACAAAAGCTCTATAATGCAACTGTGAAAGACTAAGCCAAGCAAAGGGCCTAGCTTACCTGAACCAATGATCAAATTGATATTGCCAGTCCACTAACACCACAAATCAAGATGCCCTATAATTGAGATGGTTGTGGGGTATTTATTTTGCCCCTGAAAAAATGTGGAACTACTACTAGATCAGGTAACATGGCCTAAATAAATGACTCAAATAACACAAGGTTTCCACAACACATGAAAATACCTCTCTACTAGTATCTATAAGGTAGAAATTTACCAATTTTTTTTTAAAAAGGAAATTGAATGCACTGCCGAATTGAGTCAGGAACATGATACAAGAGAAATTTCAAGGCAGGGTCAGCAACAACAGTCAGGTCATACATGTATATCTATTTTGCTTCCTTGTTTTTGGAGGGAAAAATGCCCACGGAAAAAAGATGTAGCTGTTCTAATACAAAGCCAAAATATTTTAAAAAAACTGAAATTTGAGAGCTGAAAACCATGTGGCACAAAAGTAGACATGAGCAGCATGTAATAACTAACATGCTAACACACTTTCTTCCAAATATATCTCGATGAAATTGACATAAATGCTATTTAGAAATCTTTCAACGGAATATATTATATATATATATATATATATTAAAAGACAATCGGACATGATCAGTTAATTTCTAATTTCAGTCTCAAAATGTCACAATTTTCAACACCATGACAGACATCTGTGGCTACCAAACCTACTATTGTGTCATATCAGTCAAGAAGAAAAATGCTTATTTATAAGCAGTGAAATTAGACTGAATCAGAGATACAAAAACAAAGATATCAATATTATTTTGCTTGAAGTTAGAATGTGTGAAATTTTAAAGGGAATAGCTTCTGGTATACCACAATTCTATGGATGGCCACTCTCTGCCATGAGTAATGAAGTACCTTTGCATCCTTCTTCTCTCTAACCTAGTCTTGGTAATATCAGCTGACAAAATCCAGTGTCTATTAAACATCCAAAGTATGGATTCCTCGATGTTGATGCCAAATCATATAGTTACATCATGTATGATTATACAAAATCATGCTAACTGAAGCATCAAGTTGACGAATTTGGTAGAAATCAGAAAACAGTACCATTCAGAATATGGAAAAGGAGAATATAAATAATGGTGGTGAAAAACAAAACTCGAACAAGAAATTAGGGTTAGTGAGAAGGTTTGCGGATTACCAGAGATTGGGATGTCGATCTCCGTGTGGTCGAACTCCTGCATCCTCTCCAGTGCAGAGGTGGTATTCACAAGGCTGTATCTAGAACAGAGGAATTGAATCAATGGCCGCAAGCAATAGATATAGAAGAATAAGAAGAAGAAGAAGAAGAATAAGTATTCACAAGGCTCTCTCTGGAAAAGAGAAATCTAATCAATGGCTGGAAGCAATAGAAATCCAAGAAGAAGATCAAGAAGAAGAGGAGGACGAAGAAGAATAATAAATTAGGGTTAGAGTTAGGGTTTGCGATTTACCAAAGAATTGGATGTCGATCTGCATGTGATCGAATTCCTGTGTCCCTCGCAGCGAGGAGGTGGAATCTTCGACATAGGCTTTTTCTGGAACTTAGAAATCGAATCAATGGTGGCAAGCAATAGAAATCAAAGATAAAGAAAAAAGAAGAAGAAGATGATGAAATTAGGGTTAGGGTTTGGTCCTTATCATCACCGATTGAGATACGTTACTGCATGGGCTGGAAGAGGGAGAAGTTTCCGGCTCTAGCCATTGCCTTCGTTCTTCGCCGACAGTAGCCGTCGTTTTCTTGGAATAGAGAAATCGAATCAATGGCCGCAAGCAATAGAAATCAAAGAAGAAGGAACTAGGGTAAGGGTTTGATCGTTACCATCATCGATGGAGATGCGTTATTGCGCGAGATGATGGCAAAGGAAGTAGAAATACAGAATAATACATAATAATAAAATAATTTGGGAAATAGTCAGTGCATCACTTTGAATTTAAACTTAAATTATACTTATAAATGCATATTTTAAAATACAATATTCATAAATTAATTTATATTAAATATTATTATTTTTATTGTTAATTGATGTCTAGTTTTTGGATTTATTTTAGTTTTTCAGAGGAAGCGAGTGTAGCGGAGCAGAGAAGGGTTGAGGTCGAGCTGGGCCGAGATGGATTTGGAGCTAGAGTTGGAGGCACAGGCTTTGAAAGCGTGGGTCAGGTAGGCACTCGGGGAAGAAGAAGGGGCCGTAGGTTCGTCGAGTAATTAATCCACGATCCGGATCCTCCATTGCTGGCCTTTTGATCACTGCTATTTGTGGTGTACCGAAGCATAGGTCCATTTCCTGAAGGGCAAAATTCGGAGATGATGATGTCATTGTGGGAAATTGAAAATGACAAAAATACGACCAAAAAAGACAGCCAGATTCTGATTTCAAAATCCGAAAAACAATTTTCTCGCAAAAATTAGGGGAGAATGAAAGCATTTGCTCCCAAATTGTCAATATACCGACATATTTCTTCGTTTTTGTGCGCCTAAATCAGCTGCACCGTGGAATTCTTTCCTATTTTTTATTTTCTATCTATTAATAATTTCACAATTTCATTTGCAAGATTAAAGTGATTAAACAGAGTAAATTCAGAGAAAAAGATAGAGAATACCAAATTTCGAAAACGAGATAACAAAAAATAAGATCCTTTATCTTGAGTTTTTCAACATAAATCTACAGTATAATGTCCTAGATCTACAATGGGGTCCACTCTCATGAAGATCATAGGTAAAATCCGAAGAAAAGAAAAAAAATCAAGGGGAAGAACGAGCCGGCAGAACTTACTGGCAGAATCAGATCAAGCATGGTTGGAGGATGAAGGCATAGAGGCTCAGCCTCCCAGAACACGCCGGAGAAGGGCTGCCAGATCTCGTATCTCGCCGACGATCGGACGTGATTCCACCGATCTAGATGTCCCCTCTCTCTTTAGCTCTCCATTTGAGTTGCGATCGCCTGAGAGAAGACGACCAAAATGGGGGTTTTATAGTGAGGGGTGAAGCGGGGATGAAAGGCGATTCGGGAATGGACGGTAGGATGCGATCGATGAGTTTTTTTTAGCCGTTGGATCGTGTGGGCTTTCTTGGATAGTTGGATCATGTGGGCTCTCCTGGATCAAATTTGACTTTTGAAAATAAGATTAAATAGGATTAATTACAAACAGGTCTCTGAAATGCTTATGAAATTACATGTTTATCCTGAATGGTTTCTAAAACCCCCGGAGTTGTCTTCGATATTGCATGCACCTTCGTATCAACTTCGGGGCACTGTTTGGTTCGCGATCGAAATAAGAATCAAAATTAATAAATTAATTTTATAAATTAATATTTTTTTATTAAAATAAATTAAAATTCGAAAAGGTATTTAATTTTTTAATAATAATTTAATTTGATAATAATATAAAATAAATAATATTAATTTTATAAAAAAATAATTTTGAAAAATATTGATATTAATTTCAAATCAAATGGTGTTCGGGGTCTACACATGAAATACTGTAGAATAGGTAAATGTAATTTTTTAACATAGGGTTATATGTGAAAAAACTCCATTCTTTTGAATTGTTTAGCTATGCCCAACGAGAGAAACTTTCCAGAAGCCTCTAGATAGCTTTGGTAACCCTCTGACTCGAGAAAACCCTAGCTCTAGATTTAGCGGCTATATATTCTCTGCACTCGCACCATTTCCCCATGTATCAACCTCATACATCAGTGCTCGTTCACCCCTGTCATGGCTCTCTCTCTTTGCGAGATAGAAACCCTAGAATTTGCTTCGAGGCGAGCAAGATGAGGTGATTTTGTGTTTTTTATCCTCCATTTTTTGAGAAGTACATGGATATGTTTCCTCCATTCTTATCCTCTAATTTACAGACATAACTGATATACTATTTTTTGTAAATAAATACTTCATTCATAAGCAACAGAATAATATAATATACTAATATTAAAAAACACAAAGTTAATTAAAAAAATTAACATAAATTTGAAAATTGGCCGAAAAATAATGAATTGTATAATTATAATACAATTAATTCAGGATTTATTTAATATATTTTTTCATGTTAAATAGTTTGATAAACGTAAAATACATATATATTAAATTTAATATTAAATTAAGTTACAAAATACTAAAAATTATAAATATATTCTACAAACGTCACATATATACTATTTTCTAAAAATAAGTACATTATTTATAAGTAAATAGTATAATATAATATACTAATATTAGAAAATGCTAACTTAATTAAAAAATTAATATCAATTTAAAAGCAGCCTGAAAATAAAGAATTCTATAAATATAATATAATTAATCTCTGATTTATTTAATATTTTTTCCTGTTAAATAATTTGATTACTATAAAATAAATATTTTCTTAGAAAAATAATTTATTATTTCAAAAATTAATATAATTATTAAATTAGCCCATAAATGAAGAATTATATAAATATAATAAAATTAATTCAAGATCTATTTATTATATTCTAGCTTACAAGTTAAATAATTTGATCAATTTCAAAATAGAAACTTTTCTAAAAATAATTTATGTTTAGCGAAATAAATATCAAACAAATTAATTAAAAAATAAAAAATTTTTAAAAAATGGCATAAATATTATATAAATCTATTATTTAATTTGGGCGTCCCACCGCAATTCCTGATAATTAGACAAATTCCTCTCAAAACTTTCAAAATTCAAAGCCGAAATTGGAAAAGGACAAGAATTATCTAATTCTATTGATTCCAAATTTTCAAATCGAACTAAACACCGTAATTAAGAAATTAGACTTTTAATTAGTCTAATTCTCTCAATTCATGGACTTCAAAATCCATCCAGATAGACCCTTCCGGGCTACCTGGATGAATTCCCAATCTGAAATTGAGTTATTGGTCAACTCGGTCGATTCCGAGAAACTGAGGGAATTGATCGAATTGTCTAATTCCGGTATTTGGATGAGAATTTTTTGGATGAAATTAGAAATTAATTAATTCTCTCAATTTTAAAAAATATATTAAATTTAATCTTAAATTTCGTACAAAATAAAGGATATCAATAACACTTAAAAGCACCGAATATGCATTATTTTTTAAAAATTAATACTTTATCTTGAAGTAAAATAGAATAATATAAT
>RXID01011126.1:0-66735 GCA_005019695.1 Trichopus zeylanicus subsp. travancoricus | reverse complement strand
TTTACTTATAAGTAAATAGGATAATATAATATATTAATATTAGAAAATGATACGTTAATTAAAAATTAATGAAAATTTGAAAATAGCCAAAATAAAGAATTCTATAATTATAATATAGTTAATTTAGGATTTATTTAAGTTATTTCTTGTTAAATAATTTGATAAACATATAATGCATATTTTTTAGAAGCATAATTCATTATTCCAAAAATTGATATAATTATTAAAATGGCCAATAAATAAATAATTATATAAATATAACAAAATTAATTCAAGATTTGTTTATTATTTTTTAGATAATAAGTTAAATAATTTGATAAATTGAAAATTACAATTTTTTAAAAGTAATTTATTTTTAGTGAAATAAATATTTTAAAATTAAAACAAGTAAATTAATTTAAAAATGAAAGAACTTTAAAAAATGGCCTAAATGTTATATCAATCCATCACTTAATTTGTGGGCTCCACCACAATATCCAAGATTTAAACGATTTTCTCTCAAAAATTTTGGAACTCAAAATCGAAATCGGAAAACGTATGAATTGTCAATTAACCTTGATTCTGAATTTTGGAATCTAACTATACACTGTGATTAAGGAATTGGACTTTTAATTCTTCCAATTTCCTCAAATTCTGAGCTTTTGAAGTCATCCAAACGGACACATAGGGCCGTTTAGATGAATTCCAAAGCTAGAATTGAGAAATTGGTTAACTCTGTCAAATTTGAGAAAATAAGCGAATTGCTGGAGTGGTCTAACTCTAGTGTTTGGGTAAGTATGTTTTGGATGAAACTAGAAATTGATTAATTCTCTCAATTTTTAAAAATATATTAAATTTCGGTACAAAATACTAAAAAAGTATAAATATAATCTACAAACGTAACATATATACTATTTTATAAAACTAAATACTTTATTTATAAGTAAATAGAATAATATAATATATTAATATTAGAAAAATACTAAGTTAATTACAAAATTAATATCAATTTAAAAATAGTCCAAAAATAAAGAATTCTATAATGATAATACGTTTAATTTTCGATTTATGTAATAAATTTTTTTATGAAATAGTTTAATAAACGTAAAATACATATATGTTAAATTTAATATTAAATTTAGGTTCGAAATAGTAAAAAAAATATAAATATAATTTACAAACATAACTTATATACTATTTTTTGAAAATAAATACTTTATTTATAAGCAAACAGAATAATATAATATACTAATATTAGAAAACACCAAGTTAATTAAAAAAATTATCATAAAATTTAAAATGGCCAAAAAATAATGCATTGTATAATTATAATACAATTAATTCAGGATTTATTTAATATATTTTTTCATGTTAAATAGTTTGATAAACGTAAAATACATATATATTAAATTTAATATTAAATTGAGTTACGAAATGCAAAAAATTATAAATATATTTTACAAACGTCACATATATACTATTTTCTAAAAATAAGTACATTATTTATAAGTAAATAATATAATATAATATATTAATATTAGAAAATGGTAACTTAATTAAAAATTAATATCCATTTAAATGCGGCCCAAAAATAAAGAATTCTATAATTATAATACAATTAATCTCCGATTTCTTTAATATTTTTTCTGTTAAATAATTTGATTACCTAAAACAAATATTTTCTTATAAAAATAATTATTATTTCAAAAATTAATATAATTATTAAATTAGCCCATAAATGAAGAATTATATAAATATAATAGAATTAATTCAAGATTTATTTATTATATTTTATCTAACAAGTTGAATAATTTGATCCATTTTAATTTACAAACTTTTCTAAAAATAATTTATGTTTAAGGACATAAATATTTTAAAATTAGAACAAACAAATTAATTTAAAATAAAAAAATTTTAAAAATTGAAATAAATATTATATAAATCTATCATTTAGTTTGGGCATCCTGCCACAATTCTCGAGAATTAGATGAATTCCTCTCAAAACTTTCGAAATTCAAAGCCAAAATTGGAAAAGAGCAGAAATTGACTAATTCTGTCGATTTCGAATTTTCAAATCGAACTAAACACCATAATTAAGGAATTAGACTTTTAATTCCTCTAATTCTCTCAATTCATGGACTTTAGAATCCATTCAGACAGACCCTCTTGGACTGCCTGAATGAATTTCTAATCTGGAATTGAGTTATTGGTCAACTCGGCCGATTCCGAGAAACTGAGGGAATTATTCGAATTGTCTAATTTCAATATTTGGATGAGTATTTTTTGGATGAAATTAGAAATTAATTAATTCTCTCAATTTTAAAAAGTATACTAAATTTAATCTTAAAATTTCGTACAAAATAAAGGATATCAATAACACTTAAAAACAAGGAATATGCATTATTTTTGAAAAATTAATACTTTATCTTGAAGTAAAATAGAATAATTAATATATTAATATTAGGAAAAGCCAAGTTAATTAAAAAATTAATATAAATTTGAAAATGGTACAAAAATAAAGAACTCTATAATTATAATATGATTAATTAAGATTTATTTAATATATTTCTCTCTTAGTAAAGAGTTTGACAAATTGAAAATACATATATGTTAAACTCAATATTAAATTTAGGTATGAAAAACTAAAAAATAAAAATATAATTTACAAACATAACATATATACTATTTTTTAAAATAAATAATTTACTTATAAGTAAATAAGATAATAAAATATATTAATATTAGAAAATGATACGTTAGTTAAAAATTAATAAAAATATGAAAATGACACAAAAATAAAGAATTCTATAATTATAATAAAGTTAATCTAGGATTTATTTAAGTTATTTCTTGTTAAATAATTTGATAAACGTAGAATACATAATTTTTTAGAAGTATAATTTATTATTCAAAAAATTAATATAATTATTAAAATGGCCCAAAATGAAAGAATTCTATAATTATAATATAATGAATTTTAAATTTATTTAATATTTTTTTGTTAAATAATTTATAAATACAAAAAATGTATTTTCTTAGAAATATAATTTATTATTTGAAAAAATAATATAATTATTAAAATGGTCCATAAATGAAGAATTATTTAAAGATGACTACTACTTCTATTGCTACTACTTCTACTACTACTCATACGACTACTACTTCTCTTGTACCTATTCATGCTACTATTCCTACTATTACTACTACTACTACTACTACTATTACTACCACAACTACTATTATTACTACTACCACCACTACTTTTCAAACTAGTACTACTACTACTAGTACAACTACTATTACTACTACCACAACCAACACTGCCATTCCTAATATTACTACAACTATTAGTGCTCCTAGTGCTATTATTACTCCAACCACCATGACTATTATGACTACTACTACTTCTATAACAACAACAACAACAACAACTACTACCTGTACCCCTGCTAATACCTCTGCTGCTATTCCTACTACTACCATTATTGCAACTACTGCTACCACTTCTTCCACAACAACTACGACTACTACTACCATTTCCACTATAACAACAACAACAACAACTAGTACTATTGGAACTCTTGCTACTACTACTGCTACTCTTACTGCTACTCCTACAACTACAACTACTACTACCACTACAACTACTGCACATACGGCTACTAAAACAACTGCTGCTACTACCTGACTACTAGTACTCCTATTGCTACTCCTACTTCTACTACTACTCATACGACTGCTACTTCTCCTGTACCTATTCATGCTACTATTCCTACTATTACTACTACTACTACTACTACCACCACCACCACTACTATTACTACTACTACCACCACTACTTTTCAAACTAGTACTACTACTACTAGTACAACTACTATTACTACTACCACAACCAACACTGCCATTCCTAATACTACTACAACTATTAGTGCTCCTAGTGCTATTGTTACTCCAACCACCATGACTATTATGACTACTACTACTTCTATAACAACAACAACAACTACTACTACTACCTGTACCCCTGCTAATACCTCTGCTGCTATTCCTACTACTACCATTATTGCAACTACTGCTACCACTTCTTCCACAACAACTACGACTACTACTACCATTTCCACTATAACAATAACAACAACAACTACTACTACTTCTTTTGCTACAACTATTACTACGACTACAACTACTACAACACCAACTACGACTTCTACTATCACTACGAATACCACAGCTACAACTATGGCTACTGCTACTATTACTACAACTACTACTGCTGCTACTACTACTACTACTAATCTTGCTGCTCCTACCACTACTACTACTGTTAGAACTTCTACGAGCACTACTACAACAACTATTTCTATTCTTTCTACTACTACTGATGCTACTACTAATCTACAACTACTACCACTACTGTTACTACTACTCCTACTACCTCTACTTCTTGTACTACTAATACCATTACTACAACTGCTCCTGCTACAACTACTACAACTGCTACTGCTACTACTGCTACTTCTTCTACTACTACTAATACTGCTACTACGGCTGCTAATACTAATACAACTACAATTACCTCTACTACTACTACTACTGCGGCTACAAATACTACTACTACTTCTACTACTAGAACTACTGCTAATACCGCCACCCCAACTACTACTACTCATACAACTACTCCTACTCGAACTCCTACTAATACAACTAATACAACAACTACTACTACCACCACTAATACTACTATTACCACAACTACTACTAATACTACAACTACTATTACTACAACAAAACCAACAACAACAACAACAACTACCACTACTACTTTTAATACTGCTACAACTACTCCTACTGCTGCTCCTACTACTATGCCTACTACTAAAACTACTGCTACGACTACAACAACTACTACTGCTAGTGCTGCTGTCGTAACTATTCCTACTACTACTACTGCTACTACTACTATGGCTACTGTTACTACTAATACTACGACCACTACTATGTCTACAACAACAACAACTACTACAACTACTACTATAGATACAACAACAACTACTACTACTATAGCTACTACTACTACTACCACTCCTAACACTCCAATTACTACTACTACTACAACAACAACTACTATTACTACTATAAGTACTAATACAACTACTACAACAATAGCAACAACTACTACTACTGCTACTACTACTATACTACTACCACTACTACTACTCCTACTCCTACTGCTACTGCTACTACTACTACTCCTACTGCTACTACTACTACTCCTTCTCCTCCTCCTCCTCCACCTCCTCCTCCTCCTCCTCCTACTACTACTACTTCTAAAACAACTATTACTGCTATTAGTATTACTACTATTATTACTACCACTACCAATACTCCCATTGCTACTACTACTAAAACTACTAGTGCTCCTGCTCCTACTGCTACTCCTACTACCGTAGTCTACTATTACTACTACTACTACTTCTTCTTCTTCTTCTTCTTCTTCTATAACAAGAACAGCTACCACTACTACTACCAGTACTCCTGCAGCTACGTTTGCTACTATTACTACTACTACTACTACTACTACTACCACCACCACCACTTCTTCTACAACAATAATAACTACTACAACTACCACTTCTTCTATAACCACAACAACAACAACTACTACTACTTCTTCTGCCACAACGGCTACTTCGACTGCAACTACTACAACACCAACTACGACTTCTACCACCACTACTATTTCTCCAAGTGTTGCTTTTGCTGTGGCTGCTGCTGCTCCTCCTCCTCCTACTACTACTACTACTACTACTACTACTTCTACTACTCCTACTACCTCTCTTCCTGGTAGTACTGCTACTACTACTACAACTCTTACTACTACGCTTAACTTCTACTCCTACATACTACTATTGCTCCTTCTACTATTACACCGACTACAACTACAACTTGTACTCCGGCTACTACTATTGCAGCGGTTGCTACTACTGCTACTCATACTACTACTAATACTACTGCTAGGAATACTAAAACTTCTTCCACAACAACAACAACCATTACTACTACCACTAGAAGTCCTGCTCCTACTACTACTACTCGTACTGCTAATCCTATTGCTAATACTCCTGCTGCTACTACTACTATGCCTACAACTACAACTACTACTACCACTATGACTACTACACCTACTAGTACAGCTACTAAAACAACTACTGCTTCTACTCCTACTATTAGTGCTTCTACAGCTACTCCTACAACTACTACTAGTCCTCCTCCTACTACTACTACTTCTCCTGCACCTATTCATGCTACTATTCCTACTACTACTACTACTCCTCCTACTACTACTACAAGAACTACTACTACTACTACTACTATTACTACTACTACTACCACCACTTTTACAACAACTACTACTACTACCACCACCACTTTTACAACAACTACTACTGTTATTAGTACAACTACTATTACTACTACCACTACCAACACTGCCATTGCTAATACTACTACAACTACTAGTGCTCCTGGTACTACTGTTACTCCAACTAACACTACTACAACGACTACTACTTCTTCTAAAACAACAACAACAACATCTACTACTACATGTATCCTTGCTGCCACTTTTGCTGCTATTGCTACTACTACCATTACTGCAACTACTCCTACCACTTCTTTCACAACAACTATAACTACTACTATCACTTCTACCATAACAACAACAACAACTAATGCTACTACTACTTCTGCTACAACTATAACTACGACTACAACTACTACAACACCAACTACGACTTCTACTACCACTACGAGTACTACAGCTAAAACTATGGCTATTACTACTACTACTACTACAACTACTCCCAACAATCGTACTACTACTACTACTCCTCCTACTACTACTGAGACTACTACTACTACAACTACTGCTGCTGCTACTATTACTACTACTACTCCTGCTGCTCCTACCACTACTACTACTGGTGCAAGTACTTCTACGAACACTGCTACAACTACCACTACTACTACGACTATTGCTACTACTTCTACTACTACTGCTACTGCTACTAAAGCTACAACTACTACAACTACTGTTACTACTACATCTACTACCTCTACTTCTTCCACTACTAATACCATTATTATTACCACTACTACTACTGCAACTCCTACAGCTGCTACTGCTACTACTACTACTTCTTCTATTACTACTACAACTGCTACTACGACTGCTAATACCAGTACTGCTACAATTACTTCTACTTCTACTACTACTGTGGCTACAAATATTACTAATACTTTTGCTACTAGTACTACTGCTAATACCACCACTCCAGCTACTTCCAATCGTACTACTACTCCTACACGAACTCCTCCTAATACTACTACTACTACTACTACTACTACCACAACTAATACTACTATTACCACTTCTACTACTACTACTACAATGACTACTCCTACTGTTACTGCTACTACTACTACAACAAAAACAACAACAATAACTACTACTACTACTCTGACTACTACCATAACTACTACTCCTACTACTACCATAACTACTACCGCTACTACTACAACTATTGCTATTGCTTCTCCTACTACTAGTCCAACTACTACTACTACTACTACTACTACTACTACTACTACTACTACTACGACTACTACTACTACTCGTGCTGCTCTGCAGCTATTGCTACTACTATTACTTTACTACTACTGCTGCTACTACTACTACTACTACTACTACTAATACCACGACTACTACTAGGACTATTACAACAACAACTACTTCAACCACTACTACGGATACAACAACAACAACAACTACTACAACTACCGCTACTACTACCACTCGTAACACTCTAATTACTACTACTACTACTACTACAACTACTACTACAACTACTATTTCTACTATAAGTACTACTACAACTACTACAACAACAACAACTACAAGTGCTACTACGGCTAATACTATTACTACCACTATTACTGCTGGTACTACTATTCCTACTCCTATTGCTACTAGTACTCGTACTATTACTACTACTACTACTACTACTTCTACAACTACTACTACTATTGCTACTAGTACTACTACTATTACTACTACCACTACCAATACTGTGATTCTACTACTACTACAACTACAAGTGTTCCTGCTGCTGCTGTTACCACTACTACCACTACTACTACTACTACTACTACTTCTTCTATAACAACAAAAACTACTACTACTACTACTACTACTACTACTACTACTACTACTACTACTACTACTAGTACTCCTGTAGTTGCTTTTGCTACTATTCCTAATACTACTACTGCTACTACTACTACTACTACCACTTCTTCTACAACAATAACAACAACTACTACTACCACTTCTTCTTTGACAATAAAACCAACTACTACTACTACTTTTTCTGCTACCACTGGTACTCCGACTACAACTACTACAACACCAACTGTGACTTCTACTACCTCGACTATTTATGCTACTATTGCTGTTGCTGTGGCTGCTACTACTACTACTACTTCTACTGCTCCTACTACCTCTCTTCCTGCTAGTACTGCTACTACTATGCAACTCTTACTAACACTTTAACTTCTACTCCTACAACTTCTCCTACTTCCGCTACTACTCCTCCTGCTAATACTATGGCTACTACTAGGACTACTTGAATAACAACTATTATAGCTACTACTATGGATACAACAACCATAACAACAACAACAACTGCTGCTGCTGCTACCACTCCTAACACTCCTATTACTACAACTGCTACTACTACAACTACAACTACTTCTACTTCTACCACTCCTAGTAGTACAACTACTACAACTACTAATACAACCATAAGTACTACTACAACTACTACTACAACAACAACAACTACTACTACAACAACTACTACTGGTACTACTACTACTACTAACACCACCACTACTACTACAGGTACTACTAGTCCTACTCCTACTGATACTACAACAACAACTACTACTGATACTACTACTACTCCTACTAATACTACTACTATTACTACTACTACAACCAATACTGCCATTGCTACTACTACTACAACTACTAGTGTTCCTGCTGTTGTCGTTACACCTACTACCACTACTACTACTACTATTACTACTTCTACTACTACTACTTCTTCTTCTATAACAACAACGACTACTACTACCATGGCTATTACTCCTGCAACTGCTTCTGTAGCTATTCCTAATACTACTACTACTGCTACTAGTACTACGACTTCTTCCACAACAACAACAACTACAACTACTACCACTTCTTCTATAACAACAACAACAACTATTACTACTACTACTTCTGATGCAACTGCTACTACGTCTACAAATACTACCACACCAACTATGACTTCTACTACTACTACGACTACCACAGCTACAATTATGCCTGCTATTACTACTACTGCTACTAATACTACTAGCACTCCTACTTCTACTTCTACTACTACTACCACCAATAATAGTAGCACTATCACAACTATTACAACAACAACAACAACAACTACTACTACTACTCCTACTACTACTACTATAGCTATTAACCCTACTACTGTTCCTACTACTACTACAACTACCACCACCACCACCACTACTACTACTACAGCTATTAAGCCTACTACTGATCCTACAACAACAAAAACAACAACAACTACTACTATTACTACTACTGCTGTAAGTATTACAAAAACAACAACAACAACAATTACTACTACTACACCTACTCCTACCCCTACTGCTACTACTATAACTACAACTACAACTATTAGAACAGCAACAACAACTACTATTATTAGTACTATTACAGATACTACTACTATTGCTACTACTACTGCTACTGCAACTACCACAACTATTATGACTATTGCTACTGCTTCTACCACTACTATTGCTGCTACTAATGCTACTACTACTGCCACTATTGTTACTACTGCTTCTACTACCTCTATTTCTGCTGCTACTACTACCATTACAACTACTATTACTGCTGCGGCAACTAATACAACTGTTGCTGCAACTACTGCAACTTCTTCTAATACTACTACTACTGCTAGAGCAGTTGCTAATACTAGTACTACTACTTTTACTTCTACAACTAATACTACTGCGGCAACAAATACCACTACTACTTCTGCTACTACTACTACTACTAATACAACTACTTCTACTTGTACTAGTACTACCACTACTACTACTACTACTAATACTAATATTACCACTGCCACTACTACTATTACTACAACAATAACAACAACAACGACAATTGCTACTACTACTACTACCACTACCACAATTGCTACCACTACTACCACTACTCCCACTCCTACTACTACTATTGGAACTTCTACAAATACTACTAATACGATTACTGCTGCTGCTGCTGCTGCTACAGCGATTACTACTACTACTGCAACTAACACTACTACTACTATGATTATTGCTACTGCTACTGCTACAACAACAACTACTACTCCTACGATAGCGACTGCAACTACTACTATTACATCTCCAACTCCTACTACTACTAGTAGTACTATAGCTACTACTACCGCTACTGCTACTATTACAACGACTACTACTGCAACCACTACTACTACTGCTACTACTGGTACTACTACTTCTACCACTACTACTATTAGTTCTACTAGTATTAGAACTACTGCTACTTATACTACTACTACTTCTCCAAATACTACTACTTAATGTAAAACTACGACACCTTCTACAACTTGAACTACTTCTACTCTACCACTACTTTTAGATCTACTACTACTAGTACAACTTCTACTACTACTATAGTACTACTACTACTACTGGTGCTATTACAGCTCAATGACTGCCACTGCTTCTGCTACTACTTCTACTACTATTACTACCACTACCACTCCAACTACTGCAACTGCTATTACTGGCACGACTACTACTACTACTCCAACTGCTATTACGGCTACTACTACTAATGCTATGATTGCTATGACTGCAACTATTGGTACTACTACTAATACTACCGTTACTACTGCTTCGACAACTACAGCTGATGCAACTACTACTACTACTACCATTGCTTCAACTACTACTATAGTTATTACTGCTTCTACTATAACAACAACAACTACTACAACAACTAGTACTACTTTCGCTGCAACACAGTTACTACTGTTGTTGCTCCAACTACTACTACTACTAGTACTACTATAACTACTACTGCAACTATTGCTTCTCACACTACTACTACTATGGTTACTACAATTTCTACTACTACTACAACTACTGCTACTACTATAACCATTACTACGACAACTACTGCTACTGCTATGACTACTGCTACTACTACAATTTCTGCTTCTATGACTACTACTGCTTCTGCCACTACTACTACTGCTGCTACAACTACTGCTACTACTACCACGGCTGCTACTACTACTACTACTTTTGCTACTACTCCTGCTACTTCTGATATTACTACTGCTACAACTGCTACCACAGCTACTGCTACGACTACTACTCCCACTACAACTATTCCTACAACAACCCCTGCTACTACTACTACTACTACTATGATTGCTGTTGCTACTCCTATGCGACTGCTACTACTACTGCTGCTGCTGCTACTACTTTTACTTTTGAGACTACTACTTTTGATACTACTTCTACTACTACCCCAACTACTATGACCGTGACTACTACTAGTACTACTACTACTACACTACTAGAACTACTACTTTTGCTACTTCTGCCACAACTATTACTACTACTGCTACTTGTTCTACTCCTTCAACTACTTCTACAGCAACTATTACTACTACTGATACTGCTACTACTACTACTACTTATACCAATGATACCCCCACCACTACTGGTACTACTACTACTTCTATGATTACAACTGCAACTGCTACTCCTGCTATTATTGCTACTGCTCCAACTACTACTACAGCTACTCCAACTACTACTACTACTTCTACTACTGCTACTACTACTACTACCATTGCTACTGCTCCAACTACAACAACTCCTATTGCTGGTCCTACTACTCCTACTTTTGCTACTCCTACTTCTACTACTACAGCTACCACAATTACTACAGCTATTGCTACTACTACTCCTGCTACTTCTGCTACTACTATAACTACTGCTATTTCTACTACTACTGCAACTACTACTGCTATTACTACTACTGCTACTGCTACTACTACTATTTCTCCTACAGGTACTACTGCTCTTGCTACTACTACTTCTACTACTACTGCTACTACTACTACTGCTACTACTACTATTACAGCTGCTACTGCTACTGCTACTACGACTCCTTCAACTACAACTACTTTTGCCACTACTGCACCTACTACTACTGCTGCTATTGGTACTACTGCTACTACTTTTATTGCTACTACTACTATTACTATTACTACTAGTACTGCCACTACTACAACTATAACCACTACTGCTACTTCTGCTACTAGTGGTGCTACCACTATTACTGCAACTACTGCTACTACTACTACTAATTCTACTACTACTACTTCTACTACTATTACTCCTGGTACTATAGTAACTACTGCTACAACTACTTCTATTGCTACCACAACAACTACTAATGATACTGAAACTGCTACTCCTACTGCTACTAGTACACCTATTACTTTTATTGCTACTACAGCTACTACTGCTCCAAACCTACTACTACTAGTACTACTACTTATACTACTTCTCCTACGACTACTACTACCACCAATACTAAAACCACAACTAGCGCAACTACCGCTACTACTACACCATTGCTACTACTGTTAGAACGACTACTATTTCTACTACTACTATGACTACTACTTGTGCTACTATTGCTAATATTGCTACTCCTCCTCCTACTACAATTGTTGTTGCTACCACTACTACTACTATTGCTGCTGCTGCTACCACTATTGTTACTATGACAACCACTACTACTACTACTACTACTTAAACTCTTGCTATGACTAACTATTACTACAACTGCTAATATATCTATCGCATCTATTGCTAGTACTACTATGACTACAACAACAACAACAACAACAACAACAACTACTACTACTAGTGCTACCACTTCTACTACTTGTACTACTACTGCTACTACTGCTACCGCTACTACTGCTACTGCTCCTCTTACTAGTGCTGCTTCTAGTACTAGTAGTAGTACTAATACTACTATTTCTGCAGCTAGTGCTACAACTACTATTGATACTATTACTACTACTACTACTACTATTATTGCTACTAATGCCACTACTACAACAATAACTACTACTCCTACTATAGCTACTACAAATACTACTATTACTTCTCCAACTTCCACAACAACAACAACTACTACTACAGCTACTACTACCGCTACTGCTACAACAACAACTACTACTACAATGGCAGCTACTGCTACCATTACTACTACTGCTACTACTATTACTTCTACTAGTATTAGAACTACTGCTACTTCTACTACTAATGCTTCTCCTGCAACTTGCCTACTTCTACTACTGCTACTACTTCTAATACTACTACTACAAGTACTACTACTACTAGTGCAATTGCTACTACTACTACTAGACCTACTACTACCACCATTGCTACTATGCCTACTACTACTAGTAGTATTACTACTACTCCAAACACACATACTATTGCTACTACTACTACTAGTATAGTTACTGCTAGCACAAATACGACTACTACTGCTGTTGCTGTTGCTGTTGCTACTACTGCTACTACTGCTGCTGCTACTACTACTACTACTGCTGCTGCTGCTACTACCAGTTCTACTAATAGTCCGGCTACTACTACTACCAACACTACTATTACTAATACTACTACTACTACTACTACTACTACTAATTCTACTACTACTACTGCTACTATTACTACACAAAAGCCACAACTAATACAACTAGTAGTACTACTACTCCTACAACTACTACTATTACAACTATTACTGCTCCTACTACTCCAACAACTGCTACAATAACTACTACTACTACTTCTACGTTAACTTCAAGTACAACTACTACTGCTACTAGTCCATCAACTACTACTACTACTACTACTACTACTACTGCAAATACTACTACTACTACTACTACTAATACTACTTGTACTACGACTACTACTACTACCACTACCACCACCACTACTCCTACTATTGCTACTACTACTACTACTACATTACTAGTAGCGCAATTGCTACTACTACTACTCCTTCCACAACTGCTACTACTACAACAGCTAGTACTATGACAACTTCTACTACTGCAGCTGCTACTACTACTGTTGCTACTACAACTATTACTACTACTACTCTGTTGCAACTCATACTACTACAACAATTACTACTATTCCTATTCCTAATCCTATGGTAGCTACTTCTACTACTCCTCTGACTACTACAACCACAGCTACGATGACACCTACTCCAACTCCTACTGCTACTACAACTCCTACTACTACTATTTCCCCCATTCGAACCTCAACTACACCTATTACTACTATTCCAACTCCACTTGCAACCACAACAATGATTACTGCAAATACTGCTACTGCTACTGCTACTACTACTACTTCTACTACTACTAATACAACAACCACTACTCCTACTACTACTCCAAAAACAAAACCAACTACTAAAACTACTATTATTAATTCCCTGACTTCTACTCCTACTATGACTACTAATATGATTTCTACTACTACTTTTACTACAATTACTATTTTGTTGTTGCTGCTACTCCTACTACTGCTACTACTACTTCTATTACCACTACTACTACTTCTACATCTACTACTACTACAACTACTAATGCTACTACTACCACTACTACTACTAATACTAGTGCAATTGCTACAACTACTACTCCTACTGCAGGTACTACTAATACTTACACTAACCCAACTACTACTACTACTACTACCACCACCACCACCACTACCCCTATACCGACTGCCACTACTGCTCCTACTACTACTATTACCACTATGCTGCTAATACTACTACTGCTACTACTACTACTTTAACTACTACAACTACTACTGCTACTACTGTTGCTGCTGCTATTATTACTACTACTACTATGACTACTACTACTGCAATTGCTATTGCTACAACTGCTAGTACTAGTTCTACTACTGCTACTGCTACTACTACTAGTCTACTACTACCACTTCTAATGCTACTACTTCTACTCCAACTCCACTTGCGATTACTGCTCCTACTACTACTACCACTACCACTACCACTACTACTCCTAATACTATTCCAATTCATACTACTATAGCTATTACTATGACTACTGCTACTACTACTACTATAACAACTGCTACTACTACCACTACTACAACTGATACTACTACTACTGCTACTACTCTACTGCTACTACTCCTACTACTACTAAAAAGACTACTTCTACTACTACATCTAATACTACTGTTACTACTATTGTTCTTATTGTGGCTACTACTACTACTGCTGCTGTTGCTATAATGACTACTACTACTACTACTACTACAACTACTATTATTAATACAGTTGCAGCTACTACTACTACAAATATTACTATGACTACTACTACTACTACTCCTACTACTACAACTACAAGTACTACTATTCCTACTACTTCTACTACTACTACTACATCTACTACTATTTCAGCCCCTTCTCCTACTATTGCCATTACTCCTACTCCTACTATTACTCCTCCTACAACAACTACTACGACTACAACTATTCCGACTCCTACTCCAACTCCTACTGCTACAACAACTAGTAGTATTGCTGCTACCACTATACCAAAAACTACAACTCCTACTACAGAAACTAATACAACTACTACTTCTATTACTACTACTATTACTATTATTACGATGGCTACTACTAATATTACTACTAGTACTGCTATTACTACTCCTACTGCTACGAGTACTACTATTCATACTCTTACTACTACAACTACTATTACCACAACTACTATCTATACAACTATTCCAACACCTACTATTACTACTGCAATTACTACTACTCCAACTCCTACTGCTGCTGCTGCTGCTGCTACTACTACTACTACTACTATTACTACTACTATTACTACTACTACTACCACTACTATTTCAACTAGTACTACTACTACTAATACTAGTAGAACTACAACTTCTAGAACTCCTACTATAACTCCAACTCCAACTCCGACTCCTACAACTACTCCTACTTCCACCACTACCACAACAACTACTACTACCACTGCCCTTCTCCAACTCCTACTCCTACTCCTACTAATACTAATGCTACTACTACTATAACGACTAGTACTACTACTATTGCTACTAGTAATGGTATTGTAGCTAGCACACCAGCAACTGCTTCTTCTACTACTACCACTATAATAACTAATACAACAACTGCTAGCCTTACTAGTGCTTCCACTACAACCACTACTACTACTACTACTACTACTACTACTACTGCTACTACTATTTATAGTACTACTACAACTAAAAACCCTACTACTACTCCTCGGCAAACTCCTACACCTGCTATTGCTACTACTACTACTACTAATAGTATAATTACTAGTACTACTCTTACTATACTACTACTACTACTACTCCTAACACTCCTACTCCCAGACAACTACAGCTACTACATTACTACTACAACAACTACTACTACAACACTCCTACTATGACAACTACTACTACTGCAACTAACACTACTACTACTACAACTACTATTACTACAACTCCAACTACTACTGCTCCTCCTACTGCCCCCACTACTACTACTACTCGTACTAATAAAACTACTCCAAACACTCCTACTCCAATAATAACAACAACAACTACTACTGCTTCTGCTACTCCTACTTCTACTCTTACTACTACTACTACTACTACTACTACTACTATTGCTGCTGCTGCTACTACTACTATTACTACTACTACTACTACAATAATTTTTACCACTACTACCACCACTACTACAACTACTACTACAACAACTACTAGTACAACTACTACTACTACTACTACTACTACTACTACTACTACTACTACTACTAATGGTACAATTACTGCTACTCCTACTCCTACAACTACTGGAACTACCACTACAAATACTAACATTACTACTACTACTACTAATTCTACTACTAATGCTAACACTCCTACTACTTCTACCACTACTACGGCTATTACTTTTACCACTCCTACTAAAACTATTGCTCCAGGCATGGCTAAGACTTTTACAACTACTAATCCAACTCCAACTAGTACTAACACGACTACTACTACTATTATGACTACTCTTAATGTAGCTACTGCTCCTACTACTACGATGACTACTACTACTATTACCCCTACTACCACAACTACAACAACAATAACTACTACTACTACTACTACTACTACTCCTACTGCTACTACTACTACTAAAATAACAACAACTACTACTACTAGTGCTGCTGCTACTACTACTACTCCTACTACTCCTAATACTAATACTAAAACTAAGACTACTACTCTTGCTACTTTCGCTACTAGTAGTACTATTGCTACTTCTGCTACAATAGTACTACTACTGTAGCTACTGTTGCTACAAATGCTACTATTGCTACTACAACAATTACTCTTACTACTACTAATACTACCATGACTATGACTTTTACTACTACTACTGCTGCTGCAGCCACAATTACTGCTACTACAACCGTGACTATAATAATTACTACTACTGATACTACTGTTACTACTACTACTACTACTTTTACAACAACAACAACAACTATTACAACTATTGCTACTACTATTACTAGCACTACTGCTGCTGCTGCTGCTGCTGCAACTGTTGCTACTACTACTACTAATCCCAATTGTACTACTACTACTATTTCTACTACTACTACTTTTGCTACTAATACTCCTGCTTCTAATACCACTACTACTGCTGCTGCTGCTACTACTACTACTATTACAGCTACTGCTAACACTACTACTGCTGCTATCGATGCGGCTGCTACTGTTGCAGCTATTGCTACTACTACTATACCTAATTCTTCTCCTTCTACTATACCTATTTCTTGTTGTACAGCTATAACATCTACTATTACAACAACTGGTGGTACTACTACTTCTCCTACTACTACTACTACTACTCCTGCTACTACAACTAAAAATAGAACTAATGGTGCTACTGCTATTGCTACTATCACTACTACTACTGCTGGTACTACTACTGCTACTGCTACTCCGACTACCACTACTACTACAACTGGTACTACTACTACTACTACCATCACTACTACTACTTGTACTACTACTACTACAGCTAGTAGCACTGCTACTTCTCCAACTACTACTACTACTACTACTCCTGCTACTACAACTACAAATACATCTAACGGTGCTACTGCTACTACTACTACTACCACTACTACTACAGCTGGTGGTACTACTACCACTACTAGTACTACCACTACTACTTCTATACTATACTACTACCACCCAACCACTACTATCACCACTACTACTAATACCACTACTACAAAAATACAACTAATGGTACTACTACTAACTACAACCACTACTGACTACAATAACAACAACTACTACCGCTACTGGTGCTATTTTCGATACTGCGACCAATACTACAACCTACCACTACTAGTACTATTGTACTAGTAGTAGCATAAAACTACTACAACTATTACTCTTACTAACTATTGCTGCTACTACTACGACTTCTAACTGCTACTTGACTTCCTTTCCTCCTCCTACTAACTACTACTTCTGGACTTTCTATATTACTAATACTACAACTCCGAAGCTATTCCTACTACAACTCCTACTACTACTACTATAACTCCAGCTACTACTACTATTCCTACTCCTAAACCAACTCCTATCCAACTACTACTACTACTACGACTAATACTCTTACTACTACCACTACAAGAACTACTACTTCTACTGCTACTACTCCTATTGCAACGATGACAACTGCTAGCTACTACAACAATAACTACTACTACTCATCCTACTGCTACTGCTGCTACTTTTGCCAATCCTACTACTATGACTATTACTACTACTACTACTACTACAACTGCTACTACTACTACAACTATTACTACTACTACTACTGCAACTGCTACTACTACTACTACTAATGCTGCTACTACTGCTACTACTACTACTCCTACTACTACTACTACTACTACTATTACTACTTATTATACAACTAGTAATGCTACAAATACAACTACGACTACTACTGCTACTACTAGTACTATTAATACAACTATTATTCCCACTACTACTCCTACTTCTACTATTACTACTAGTACTCTACAACAACTTACTATGACTGTTACTACTACTACTACACCAACTATTACTACTAATACTACTACTACATCAATTACTACTGCTACCACTACTACTTCTATTAGTAACCCTACTACTCCTAAAACTACTGCCACTACTACTTCTAATACTACTACTACTACAAATACTACTACTACAACTACTCCTGCTACAACTACTAGTACTCCTACTGCTATAGCTGCTACTACTAATAGTATTACTACTACTACTACTACAACTACTACTATGACTGCTACTACAACTACTTCTACTACTACTATTACTATGACTACTACTACTAACACTACTGCTATTACTGTGACTACAATAACTAGAACTATCGCTACTATTGCCACTACTGCTACTACAATAACAACAACTACTATTAGTACTATTACTACTACTACTACAACTACTGCAACCACCGCTACTACTGCTACTTCTACTTATACTACTACTGCTCCTACTACTACTACTATTAATACTACTACAATAACTACTGCAACTAATACTACTGCTACTACTGCTAATTTTACTACTACAACTAATACTACTACTATAATACTTCTCCCATTAATAGTAATAGTACTATACCCACTATAGCTACTATGACTACTACTACTTCTACTACTACTACTGCTACTACTACTATTACTGTCGCTATTACTGCTAATACTGCAATTACTACTATGATGACTGCTACGGCTAATGCTACTACAACTAGTGCTGGTATTACAGCTACTATTAGTACTTCTACAATTATTGGTATAATGACTTCTAATACTAATGCTAGCACTCCTACTACGACTGTTATTGTTGCTAAAATAGCCACTACCACTAAAATTGATGTTGCTAAAGCTACTACTACTGCTATTGCTACTCCAAATACTATGACTACTACTACTACTACTCGTACCACTACTAATACTACTATTGTTGCTACTACTACATCATCTACTACTGCAACTACTACAACTGCTACGATTACTTCTATTACTATTACCACTACTACTACTACCACTAACACCACTACTACTACTACTAGTACTACTACTACTACAACAACAACTGTTAATACTACAACTATTACAACTACAACTATAACAAATGCTACTATAACTTTTGCTATAACTACTACCAAAACTGGTACTACTACTACTACAACAACTATGGCTGCTATTACTATTGTGACTATAACTACTACTACTTTTGCTATTACGTCTGGTACTAATTCTGCTACTAGTACTATTACTACTACTACTACTACTACTACAGCTATTGCTACTACTACTACTACAACTACTAATACAATAGCTACTAATACTACTACTAGCACAAGTACTACTGCTACTACCACTACTACTAGTACCAGCACTACTATCACTACTATTACTATTGCTAGTTCTATGATAGCTATTGCTACTACAACTCCAACTACAACTACCACTACTACTACTTTTGCTATTGCTACTACTACTCCTACTACTAATGTAGTAGTAGCAGTAGAAGTAGTAATTATTATTATTATCGTAGTAGCCGTACTAGTAGTAGAAGCTATAGCAATAGTAGTAGTAGTAGGAGTAGCGTAGGTAGTAGTTGTAATTGCTACAGTAGTACTGGTAGTAGCAATAGCAGTAGTAGTAGTAGGAGTAGTAGAAGTTATAGTAGTACTAGTGGTTGTAGTCGTGGTAGTAGTCGTGGTAGTAGTAGTAGTAGCAGTACTAGTAGTGGTAGTAGTTGCAGTTATAGCAGTAATAGTAGCAACAGTAGACGTAGTAGTAGGGGAAATAGTAGTAGCAAAAGTTGTAGTAGCAGTAGTAGTAGTAGTAGCAGTAGTAGCAGTAGTGGAAGCAGTATCAATAGTAGTTGGAGAAGTAGTATAAGCTATAATAGTAGTAATTATTGTAGTAGTAGTAGAAGTACCAGTGAAAACAGTGGTAGCAGTAGTTGCAGGCCTAGTATTGGTAGCAGTAATAGCCGTAATGGCAGTAGTAGTAGTGGTAGTTGTCATAGCAGAAGTACCCATAGTAGTAGTAGTAGTAGTAGTAGTAGTAGTAGTAGTAATAATAATAATAATAATAATACTAGTAGCAATCTTGGTAGTAGCAAAAGTGGTTTTAGAACGAGTAGCAATAGTACTAGTTACAACAGTACTAGTAGTAGTTATAGTTATGGGAGAAGTATTAGTAGCACTAGAAGTAGTACCAGTAGTAGTAATAGTATTAGTAGAAGTAGCCGCAATAGTAGTAGTTGTTATAGTAGTAGTAGTAGCAACAATTATTACAGTAGTAGTAGTAGAAGTAGTAGCTATAGTAGTACAAGTAGTAGTAGAAGTAGTAGTAGCAGCAGTAGTAGTAGTAGTAGTTATTGTTGTTGTTGTTATTATTCTTATAGTTGTGGCTATCGTACCAGTAGTAGAAGTAGTAGCAATAGTAGTAGCAGTAGTAGCATAAGTAGTACTTGTAATTGCTACATTAGTAGCCACAATAATCGTAGTTGTAGTAGGAGTAGTAGCAGCAGCAGTAGTAATGTAGCCACAATAATCGTAGTTGTAGTAGGAGTAGCAGCAGCAGCAGTAGTAATAGTAATAGTAGGAGTAGTAGCAGCAGCAGTAGTAATAGTAATAGTAGGAGTACTAGCAGCATTAGTAGCAGTAGTAGTAGTAGGAGTAGTAATAGTAGTAGAAGTAGTAGTAGTGGTAGTAGTGGTGGTAGTAGTAGTGGTACTAGTTGTGGTATTAGTAGTAGCAAAAGTAGTAGCACGAGCAGTAGTAGTAGTAGAAGAAGAAGCTACTGTTGTTGTTGTAGCACCCATACTAGTAGTAGAAGTAGTAGCAATAGCAATAGTAGTAGTAGTAGCATCAGTAGTAGTTGTAATTGCCACAATCGTAGTTGCAGTAGTAGTAGTTGTAGTAGGAGTAGTAGCAGCAGCAGCAGTAGTAATAGTAGTAGTAGGAGTACTAGAAGCAGTAGTAGCAGCAGTAGTAGGAGTAGTAGAAGTAGTAGTAGTAGTAGTAGTGATAGCAGTATTGGTATTAGTAGTGGTAGTAGTAGTAGCAGTAGGAGTAGTAGTCGTAATAGTAGTGGTAGTAATAGCAGTCGTAGTAGTAATAGTAGCAATAATAGCATAAGTAGTAGGGGAATTAGTTGTAGCAGAGGTCGTAGTAGCAACAGTAGTAGTAGTTACAATGTTAGTAGTAGTAGTATTTGCAGCAGTATTAGTAGTAGTAGCAGTAGTAATAGTAGTAGGAGAAGTAGTATAAGCTATAGTAGTAGTAGAAGTAGTAGTTGTAGTTGTAGTAGTAGTAGTCATACCAGTAGAAGCAGTGGTTGCAGTAGTTGCAGGACTAGTATTGGTAGCAGTAGTAGATATAGTGGTAGTTGTCGTAGTAGATGCAGCAATAGTTGCCATAGTTGTAGTAGCAGTAGTAGCAGTAATCGCAGTAGTAGTAGTAATATTACTAATAATAGTAGTGGCAGTCCTAGTAGTAGCAAACATAGTTTTAGTGGGAGTAGAAGTTGTACTAGTTGCAGCAGCAGTAGTAGTACTTTTAGTTATGGGAGAAGTATTAGTAGCACTAGAAGTAGTACCAGTAGTAGCAGTAGTATTAGTAGAGGTAGCCACAATAGTAGTGGTAGTAGTAATAGTAGAGGGAAAAGTAGTAGTAGCTTTGGTAATAGCAACAACAATTGTTACAGTAGTAGTAGAAGTAGTACTAGTAGCTGTAGTAGTACTAGTAGTAGTAGTAGTTGTTGTTGTTGTTGTTGTTGTAGTTGTTGTAGCAGCCGTACTAGTAGTAGAAGTAGTAGCAATCGAAGTAGTGGTAGTAGTAGCATAAGTAGTAGTTGTAATTGGTACAGTAGTAGTTGTAGTAGGAGTAGTATTAGTAGCAGTAGTAATAGAAATAGTAGTAGGAGTGCTAGCAGCAGCAGTAGTAGGAGGAGGAGGAGGAGTAGTAGTAGTAGTGGTGGTGGTTGTAATAGTAGTCGTAGTAGTAGTGGTAGTAGTAGTGGTAGTAGTCGTGGTGGTAGTAGTAGTAGTAGTCATGGTAGTAGTAGTTGTAGTAGTAACAGTAGCAACAGTAGCCATAGTAGTAGGGGAAGTAGTAGTAGCAAAAGTCATAGTAGTAGAACTAATAGTAGTAGCAGTACTAGTAGCAGCAAAAGTAGGAGTAGTAGTAGTAGTAGTAGTAGTAGTAGTAGTAGTAGTAGTAGTAGTAGTAGTAGTAGTAATAGTTGTTGTTGTTGTTGTTGTGATAGTAGTAATTGTGGGAGTAGTAGTAGTACCAGTAGTAGTAGAAGTAATATTATTAGTAGTAGTTATGGCCATTGTAGTAGTAGTAGTAGCAATAGTTGCAGCAGAAGTAGTAGCAATAGTAGTAGGATTAGTAGCAGCAGGAGTCGTAGCTATTATAGTAGTAGTAGCAGTAGTGGGAGGAGAAGTAGGCATCGTAGTAGCAGTAATAGTAGCAGGAGTAGTAGTAGATGTAGAAGTCCAAGTAGTAATAGCAGTATTAGTGGTAGCAATAGTAGTAGCAGCAGTAGTAGGAGGAGGAGAAGTAGTTGTAGTTGCTGTAACAATAGTAACTATTTTAGCCATAGTAGTAGTAGTCGTTCTTGGAGCGTAGTAGTAGTTGTAGTAGTAGCAAAAGTATTAGTCATAGTAGTTCTTGTATTCGTAGTAGAAGAAAGAAGTTTAAGTTATAGTAGTAGTAATATTAGTAGTCCCAGTTATAGTCGTTGTAGTCATAGTAGTAGTAGTAGAAGTAGTAAGAGTGTTAGAAAAAGTAGTAGTGGTAGTATTTGTTGTAGTAGTAGTCGTAGCAGCAGCAGTAGTAGTAGTAGTAGTAGTAGTAGTAGTTTTAGTAATAGTAGTAGTAGTAGTAGTCGTAGCAACTGTAGAAGTTGTAGAAGTTATTGCAATAGTAGTAGCAGTGGCAGTAACAACAACCATAGTAGCTACAGTACTAGTTGCAGTAGTTGTAGTTGTCGCATTTGTAGTAGCAGTAGGAGTAGTTGTAACACTTGTAGTAGTTGGAATTGCAGTAGTAGTAGTAATAGTAGGAGTAGTAGTAGCAGCAGTAGTAGTGGGAGTATTACTAGTAGCAGTAGTGGTTGGAGTATCAGTAGCAGTAGTCGTGGCTGTAGTAGTAGGAGTATTAGGAGAAGTAGTAGCAGTAGCAGAAGCAATAGTAGTAGTAGTAATAGTAGTGGCAGTAGTAGTAGGAGTAGTAGTTGGAGCAGTATTAGTTGTAGTAGTAGTAGTAGCAATCATAGTCGTAGCAGTTGAAGCAATAACAGTAGTAGTAGGACTGATAGCAGTAGTAGCTGGAGTAGTAGCAGTAGTAGTAGGAGTATTATTAATAAAAATAATAGTAGTAGTAGTAGTAGAGGGAGCTGTAGTAGTTGTATTAGTATTAGAAGTAGCAGTAGTAGTAGGAGTAGGAGTAGTAGGAGTAGTTATAGTAGTAATAGCAGTAGGAGCAGCAGGTGCAGCAGTAGTAGTAGCGGTTGGAGTAGTAGTAGTAGTAGTAGTTGTTGTTGTAGTAGCAGTAATCATAGTAGTAGGAGAAGTACCATTAATAGTAGTAGTAGCAATAGTAGTAGCTGTAGGAGTCGTAGTAGTATTTGTTGTAGAAAAAGTAGTAGTAGTTAAAATAGTTGTAGCAGTAGTAGCAGTAGTAGCAGTAGCAGTAGGAGCAATAGTTGTGGAAATAATAGTAGCAGTAGCAGTAGTAGTAGCAGTAGTTGTAGTAGTAGTAGTAGTAGTAGCGATAATAGTTGTAGTAGTAGCTATAACAGTAGTAGTTGTAGCAGCGATAATAGTAAGGGAAGCAGCAGCAGCTGCTGCAATAGTAGCTTTATTAGTAGTAGTTTTTGTAGTTGGGGTTGTAGTAGTAGTAGCAGAACAAGCTATCCGAGTAGTAGCAGCAGCAGTAGTGGTACTAGGAGAAGCAGTAGGAGCATTAGTAGTAATAGTAGTAGCAGTAGCAGTAGTGGTAGTAGTAGAAGTTTTAGTGGTAGAAGTAGCAGCAGTGTAGAAGCAGTAGCAGTAGGAGTAGTACCAATAGTATCAGGAGTAGCATCAGCAACAATAGCAACAGAAGTAGTAGTAGCAGTAGAAGTAGTTGTTGTAGCTGTAGTTGTAACAATAGTTATAGTAGTAGTATTAGCAGCAGTAGTAGCAGTAGTAGAAGTAGTAGTTGTAGAAGTAGTAGTAGTCATTGAAATAGTTGCAGCAGTAGAGTAGTAATAGTAGTAGTAGTTGTTGTTGTAGTGGTAGCAGTAGTAGCTGTAGCAGGCATAGTAGTATTAGGAGTTGTTGTAGTGGTAGTAGAACTGCTACTACTAGTAGTAGCAGCAGCAGCAGTAGTAGTAGTAGTAGTAAAAGAAGAAGTAGTAGTAGTAAAAGTAGCAATACTAGTACAACTAGAAGTAATAGAAGTAGTAGTAGTAGTAGAAGGTGTACTAGGAGTAGTAGTAGCTAATAGTTATAGCAATAGCAAAAGTAGCAGAAGTAGTAGTAGTTATAGTAGTAGTACTAGTAGTAACAGTAGTAATAAAAGTAGTAGTAGTTTTGTAGTATTAGTAGTAGTAGTAATAGATGGATTAGTGGTAGTAGTTATAGTAATAGTAGTAGTAACAGCAACAATTTTAGCAGCAATAGTAGTAGTTGTAGTAGTACTAGTATTAGTGGAAGTAGTAGCAGTAGTAGTAGGAGAGGTAGTGGTAGTAGTAGCAGTCATAGTAGCAGTAGTAATAGTAGTAGCCTCAGCAGTAGTAGTAGTAGTAGCAGTAGCAAAAGTGGAAGCAGTAATAGTAGTAGGAGTAGTCTTAGTAGTAGCCGAACTAGTAGTTGCAGTAGTAGTAGAAGTAGTGGTAGCCATAACAGCCGCAGCAACAATAGTTGTAGTAATAGTAGCAATAGCGGTAGTAGGAAAAGTAGTAGTAGTTCTAGTAGTCATAGTAATAGTAGTAGTTGTAGTAGTAGTAGTAGCAACAACAGTAGTAGTAGTAGCAGCAGTAGCAATAGAAGTAGTAGTAGCTTTATTAGTAGTCACAATTATAGTAGTAGTAGTAGTACTAGTACTAGTAGTAGCAGTCATAGCAGTAGTAGTGGCAGTAGTAGTGGTAGTAGTTGTAGTAGTAGTAGTAGCAGCAGCAGCAGTAGTAGTGGCAGTAGTAGTGGCAGTAGTAGTAGTAGTAGTAGCAATAGAAGTAGTAGTAGCTATATTAGTAGAAGCAATTGTAGTAGTAGTGGTAGTGGATATTAGTAGAAGCAATTGTAGTAGTAGTGGTAGTGGTAGTATTAGTAGTAGGAGTCACAGAAGTAGCAGTAGCAATTGTAGTGGGAGTAGTTGTAGCAGTAGTAGCAATAGTTATTGTGGTAGTAGTAGTATTTGTTGTTGTGGTAGTATTACTAGTTGTATCAGTAGTGGTAATAGTAGTAGTAGTAGTTACAGTAGCAGTAGTTTTTGTTGTAGCAACAGTAGCAATAGTAGTTTTTGTTGTAGCAACAGTAGCAATAGTAGTTGGAGTAGTAGTTTTAGCAGCCGTAGTAGCAATAGCAGCAGTTATGGCTTTAGTAGTTGTAGTTGTAGTAGGTGTTGTTGTAGCAGCTGCATCGGTGGCAATAGTAACTGGAGTAATAGGAGTAGTAGTAGTAGCAGTAGTAGCCATAGTAGCAATGGGAGTAGTAGTAGAGGGAGTAGCTGAAGTACCAGTAGTAGTATTAGCAGCAGTAGTAGTAGTAGTAGAAGTGGTAGGTGTCGTAGTAGTAGTAGTAGTAGTTGTTGTTGCAGTGGTAGTAGAAGTAGTTGTAGTAGTTGTTGTTATGATAGTAGTAGTAGAAGTAGTAGTTGTCATAGTGTAGTAGTAGTAGCAGTAGCAGTAGTTGTATTAGTAGTAGCAGTAGTTGTAGTAATAGAAGTAGTAGTAGCGGTGTAGTTGTCATTGGAGTAGGACTAGTAGCAATAGTTGTAAAACTAGCTCGAGTAGTACTATTAGAAGCATTGTTTGCTGTAGTAGTAGTAATAGAAGGAGTATTAGTTGTGGTAGTAGTAGTTGTTGTTGTAGTAGTAGTAGCAGTAGTAGCAGTAGTACCAACAGCAGTTGTAGTCAAAATAGTAGTAGTAGTAGCAGTAGTAGGAATGGCAGCAGCTGTAGAAGAAGAAGTAGTAATAGTAGATATATTAGTTGTAGCAGTAGTAGTAATTGTAGTAGTAGTAGCAGCAGTTGTAACAGTCTAAGTAGTGGTAGCAGTAGTAGCAATAGCAGCCGTAGTAGCAGTAGTAGCAGCAGTAATCATAGGAGTAGTGGCAACACTAGTAGTAGTTGTAGTAGTAGCAATAATAGTCGTAGAAGTAGCAATAGAAGTAATAGTGGTAGTTATAGTAGTAGAAGTACAAGTAGTTATTGTAATACTAGTAGCAGCAGTAATATTAGTTTGAGTAGCAGTAGTAGTAGTAGCAATACTAATAGAAGGAGTAATAGTTGTAGTAGCAGTAGCGATAGTAGTAGTAGTAATAGCATTAGCACTATCCATAGAAGCAGTAGTAGTAGTAGTAGCAGCAACAACAACAATAGTAGTTGTAGTAGCATTAGCAGTAGTTGTAGCATTAGTAATAGTACCAGTTGTAGTTGTTGTAGAAGAAGTAATTGAAGTAGTAGTTATTTTTGTTATAGGAGAGGTAGTGGTAGTAGTAGCAGTAGTAGTAGTAGCAGCAGTAGTAGTGGTAGTAGTAGCAGCAGCAGCAGTAGTAGTAGTAATTGTTGTTGTAGTAGCAGTAGTAGCAGTAGTAGCAGTCGAAGTAGTGGTAGTAGTTTTTGTTGTAGAAGTAATAGTAGTAGCTATAGTAGTAGCAGTAGAAGTAGTAGCAGTAATACTAATAGTAGTAGTAGGAGTAGTTGCAATAGTAGTATTAGTTGGAGTAGCCGTAGTTGTTGTCTTAGTAGTAGTAGCAAAATTAATAGTAGTAGGAGAAGTAGTAGTAATTACAGTAGTAGTCATAGCCGTAGGAGGAGTAGTAGTACTAGTAGTCATAGCATTAGTAGCAGCAATAGTTATAATAGTAGTAGCATTCGCAGTAGTTGTAGCATTAGTAGTAGTAGTAGTAGTTGTTGTTGTTGTAGGAGAAGTTGTAGTTGTAGTAGTTATTATTGTTATAGGAGAAGTTGTAGTTGTAGTAGTTATTGTTGTTGTAGGAGAAGTTGTAGTTGTAGTAGTTATTGTTCTTGTAGGAGAGGTAGTAGTAGTAGCATTAGTATTTCTTGTTGTATTAGTAGCACTAATAGTAGCAGTAGTTGCAATAGCAGTAGTTGTAGTAGTAGTCGGAGGAGTAGCAGTAGCAGTAGTAGTAGTAGCAGCAACAGTAATTATTTTTGTTGTAGTTGTGGTAGTATTTGTTGTAGCAATAGTAGCAGTAGTAGCAGTAATAGTAGATGTAATAGTAGTTGTAGTTGTAATTGTAGTAGCAGTAGCAGTAGTTGTAGCAGTCAAAGTAGTGATAGCTGTAGTAGTAGTAGCTGCCATAGTAACTATAGTAGTAGTAGTAGAAGTTGTAGTAGTAGTTGTAGTAATTGTAGTAAGACTAGTAGAGCTAGTAGAAGTCGTAGTAGCACTAGTAGTAGTAGTACAACCAGTAATAGTGGTAGAAGTAGTAGTCGTAGTTGTTGTTGTGGTACTAGTAGTAGTAATAATAATACTAGTAGTAGCAGTAGTGGTAGTAGCAGGAGTAGCATTAGTTGGAGCAGCAGTAGTAGTAGTGGCAGTAGTAGTAGCAGTAGTAAAAGTAGCAGAGGAAGTAGTTGTTGTGGCAGTAGTAGTGGTAGTCGTAGTAGTAGCAATAGTTGTTGAAGTATTAATAGTAGTAATTATACTAACAGTAGTAGTAGCAGTAGCAATTGAAGTAGTGGTAGCAGCATTTGCAGCAGAAGTAATAGTAGTCATAACAGTAGTAGTACTAGTAGTAGCCATAGTAGTAACACTAGTCAGAGTAGTAGAAGCCGCAGCTGCCATAGTATTAGTTGGGAGTAGCAATAGTAGTAGTAGTAGTAGCAGTAGCAGTAGTAATAGTAGTAGGAGAAGTAGTTGTTGTTGCAGTAGTAGTAGTATTAGTAGTAGTAGCTGTACTTATAGTGGTAGTGGTAATAGTAGTAGTAGTAGTAGCAGAAGTAGTAGCAATAGTAGCAGCAATTGCAGTAGTTGTTTTAGTAGTTGAGGCAACAGCTGCAGTAGCAATAGTGTAGTAGCAGCAGCAGTAGTAGTAGCAGTAGTAGCAGTAAGTGTAGCAGTAGCAGTTATCGTTGTAGCAGTAGCAGTTATCGTTGTAGCAGTAGTAGTAGTAGTCGTTGTAGTAGTATCAATAGTAGTAGTAAGAGGAGTAGTAGTAGTAGCAGCAGTAGTAGTAGTAGCAGTAGTAGTGGTAGTAGTAGTTGTTATAGTAGTACTACTAGTAGAAGCAGTATTCATAATGTAGTAGTAGTAGTAGCGATTGTCCTAGTATTAGTAGCAGCTGTAGCACTTGTAGCCATAGTAGTAGTTGTAGCTGTAGTATCAGAAGTAGCAGTAGTAGTTATAGTTGTAGTTGTAGTAGTATTAATAGTAGTAGTAGTGGTAGTAGTAGTAGTAGCATTCATAGAAGTGATAGCAGAAATTACATTAGTAGCCATAGTAATAGTAGTGGTACTAGTAGCCGTTGTAACAATAGTAGTAGCAATCGTAGTGGTAGTAATAGTGTAGAAGTAGCAATAGTAGTAGTCGCACTAGTAGCAAGAATAGTAGCAGTGGTAATACTAGCAGTAGCAAGAATAGTAGCAGTAGTTGCATTATTAGGAGTCGCAGTAGTTGTAGCATCAGTAGTAATACTAGCTATACTAGGAGCAGTAGTTGCCGCAATTGTAGTGGTAGTAGTAGAAGTAGAGGTAACAGCAGTGGTAGTAGTAGCATTAGTAGCTGTAGTAGTGGTAGTAGCAATAGTATTAGTCGTAGTTGTAGTAGCAGAAGTAGTAGTACTACCGCTACTATTTTTACTACTACTACTCCTACCACTACTCCGACTACGACTACGACTAATACTACTATTACTACTACCACTCCTCCTCCTAGTACTACAACAACAACAACAACAACAACAACAACAACAATAACAACTACCACTACTCCTACTACTACTCCTACACCGAATGCCACTACTACTCCTACACCGAACGCCACTACTACTCCTACGACTATTGTTACTAATACTACTACTGGTGCTACTACTATTATTATTACAACGACTACTACTGCTGATGCTGTTGCTACTACTACTGCAACTTCCACTGCTACTACTTCTCCAATTACTACTACTACTATTATTGCTACTAACATTTCTACTACTGTTGCTCCAATTACTATTGCTACTCATACTACTGATAGTACTACTACTCCTATTATTACTACTACCTCTACAACTACTACAGCTGCTGCTTCTCCAACAACTATTGCAACCACTACTACTCCTACCACTACCACAGTATAACTGCCACTACTACTACTGCTACTACTACTACTACTACTACTATTATTGCTACAGCTACCTCTGCATCTGCTATTGTTGTTGCTGATACTACTACCACTACCACTACAACTCCTACTACTATAACTATTACTGCTTTTGCTGTTGCTACTTCTGCTATTACTACTACTACAACTACTACTACTCATGCTACTACTACTACAACTACTATTAATACTACTACTGTTACTACCACTACTAACTACTACTATTACTACTACTACTACTGCAACTACCGCTACTACTACTACCACTACTACGCCTGCTACAAGAACTACTACTGCTCTTACTACTACTAGTCTACTACTATGACTTCTAATGCTACTACTACACCTACTCCAACTCCAACCGTGACTATTGCTCCTAGTACTACTACCACTACCACTATAGCTACTACTAATCTGAATACTATTCCAATTCCTACTACTACTATTACTATTACAACAACAACAACCACAACAACAACAACTATTACTACTTCTTCTTCTACTACTACTACTACTAACACAACAACAACTACTACTACCACTACTCTGTAACTACTATTCCTATTATTACTACTCCTACTACTCCTACTACTACTATTACTACAACTACTCTGCTATGACTACTCCTACTACTACCATTTAAGAGTACTACTAATACTGCAATTTATACTAATAAGGCTATTGCAGCTTGTACTACGACTACTACTGCTACTACTACTCCTCCTCCTCCAACAACTACTACAACTACTACCACTATTAGTTAGACTACTACTACATTACTACTAGTACAACTGCAAATTCTTCCACTACTGCAACTTCTGCTACTACTATGGCTGGTATTGCAACTACTACAAAAACAACAACAACTATTACCACTACTACTATTCCTACTCCTTCTCCTACTACTACTACTAGTGCCGCTGCTATTACTACTACAACTAACGCCACTACTGCGACTACTACTACCACTATTACTACTACTACAACAACAACAACAACAACTACTACTATTACTACTACTACTACTACCACTACCACTACTACTGCTGCTGCTTCTGCTGCTACAACAACAACTACAACTACAACTACTACTAATATGACAACAACAACTACTACTACTCTTGCTACTAATACCACGACTTCTACTACCACTACTACTATTAATACTACTACAACTAGCACAATTGCTACTAATACTACAACTACTACTACTACTACTACAACAACAACTACTTCTACTGCGACTACAACTACTACTACAACTACAACTGCTAATACTACTACTACTACTACTACTACTACTACTACTACTGCAACAACTACTACTACTACAACTACGCCTACTACTAATATGACAATAACAATAACTACTACTCTTGCTACTACTACCATGACTTCTGCTACTACTACTATTATTACTACTACGACTACGACTACGACTACGAGTAATACTACTACTACTCCTCCTCCTCCTACTACGGGTGCAACTACTACTAACACTAACACTACTACTACTACTACTACTACTACTACTGCTGCTGCTGCTGCTGCTGCTATTAATACTACTACTACTATTACTACTACTACTACTGCTACTGCTACTACTACTGCTGTTGTTGCTACTACTACTACTACTACTACTGCGACTACTACTTCTGCAACTACTACTACTACTACTACTACTACTACTACTACTGCGACTACTACTACTACTACTACTTCTGCTTCAGCTTGTTCTACTACTACTTCTGCTCCAGCTGGTACTACTACTACTATTACTTCTAATACTAGTAGTGCTCCAGCCTCTATTACTAATACTACTTCTGTTGCTGCCGCTGTCGCTGCTACTATTGCTACTAATACTACTATTGCTACTAATACTACTACTACTACTACTACTAATACTATGACTATTACTGCTGCTACTACTACTACTACTCTTACTACTTCACCCACTACTACTACTCTACCTACTAATACTGCTACTTCTTCTGCAACTATGACTAGTACTACTACTACTACTAGTACCACTTCTACCGCTACTGCTGCTATTGCTAATGCTGCTACAACTGCTACAATTGTTGCTTTTGTTGCTAATAATAATAATACTACTACTTCTACAACCCCTACTACAACTGTTACTACTACTACAACTGCTACTGCTACCAGTACTATACTGCCATTACTACTACTGCTGCTACTATTACTACTTCTGTCGCTGCAGCCGCGGTTGCTCCTACTGTTGTTGTGGCTGCTACAATTACAACTACCATTACTTTAGCAACTACAACTATTATTCATACTACTACTATTGCACTACTAATGCTATTGCATCTACTATAACCACTACTAGTTCTACTGGTATTAGTTTCACTGCTATTATAACCGCTTCTACTAGTGGTACTATAGCTACTGCTATTACTACTACTACTACTGCTACTGCTGCTGCTGCTACCACTACTACTGCTACTATTGCTGCTACTACTGTTGCTGCTACAGCAGCTACTACTGCTACTTCAAGAGCTACTACTACTATTACTGCTACTTCTACAGCTACTGGTACAACTACTGCTACCACTACTGCTACTACAATATTACTACTACTGCTGCTACTAGTATGACTGCTATTACTACTACTACTTCTTCTACTACTATTGCTACAACCACTACTCATACTACTACTGCGGCTACTAATACTACTTCCTCAATAACTACTACTACAACTATGGCTGTTGTTGTCGCTGCTACTATGACAAAAGCAAATTCTACTATAACTACTACTGCTACTACAACTGCTACTGCTTCTACTACTACTTCTACTACTTTGACTGTTGCTACTTCTGCAACTACTACTATTGCAACTACTACTACCACAACTGTTAATATTACTGCAATAACTACTACTACTACGAATACTATTACACTATGGCTGCTGCAACTTCTACTACTACTTATGCTATTATTTCGACAATTGCTGCTACTACTACTATTAACATTACCACTGTGGCTACGACGACTACTACTACTACTACTTCTTTTGTGCTATTACTATCACAACTATTGCAACTGCTTCTACTTATACAACAACAAAAACTACTACTAATACTATTCTAGTACTATTACTAGTACTACTACTTCTGCTACTGCTACTACTACTATTACAACTACTACAACTACTTTTACTTCTGCTACTACTACTACTACTACTACTGTTGTTGCTGCTGGTACTACAAATGATACTATTATTACTACTACTATTGCTACGACTGCTACAAGTGCTACTACAACTACTTCTATTGTTAATACTTCTGTTGTTACCACTACTGCTGCTGCTACTACTACTACTACTACTAACTACTACTATTACTACTGCTTCTGCTACTACTACTACAACAATTACTACTGCTACTACTAACTACTACTACAACTACTTCTGCTACTGCTACTGCTACAACTACGACTACTACAACTATAATTGCTACAGTTGCTCCTAACACTGCTGCTGTTGCTACTGCTACTACAAACATTATTGGTACGACTACTACTACTATTAATACTATTGCTACTACATCAGTTGCTACTACCTATACTACAGCAACTACTACTACTACTACTACTACTACTACTGCTGCTGCTACTGCTACTATACTATTACTGCTGCTGCTACTACTACTACTACTATTACTACTACTACTACTACTACTACTACTATTACTAATACTATCAATAATACTAATATTACTACTGCTACTGCTACTGGCACTACCACGCCTACTAGTACCACTACTACTACTTCCACTACTGCACCTGCTACTACTTCTGTTGCTTGTACTACTTCTGCTAAAACTGAAACTACTGCTATTATTGCTACAACTACATCTATTTCTATTACTATTGCAACTGATAGAACTACCACTACTCAACTACTATTGGTACTGCTACTACTGCCGCTTCTGCTACTATTGCTACTACTATTACGACTTATACTACTCCAACTGCTACTACTACTACTGTTGTTACAACTTCTACAACTACTATAGTTGCTACTGCTGCTACAACAACTATTCCTACTGCTACTACTGCTACTAGTAATGCTAGTATTACTGCTGCAACTACTACTACCACAACTGCTACTACAACTACTGCTACTACAACTGCTACTTCGGTTTCTACTAATACTACTACTACTACTAATACTACTACTCCCACTACTTCTAGTATCATTGCTGCTCTACCAATGCTGCTACACCTATTACTACTACTTCCCGTATTTCTATTACTTCTGCAAGCTACTACTGCTACGGACACTACTGCTTCTACAATGACTACTACTACTTTTGCTACCATGACTACTACTACTGCTACTACTACTACTAGTATAATAAGAACTACTACTACTACTACTACTACTTCCACAACAACAACAACTACTACAGCTACTACTAGTACCGCTACTACTACTACTAATTCTCTTATGAGCACTACTAATTCTACCACTCCCACAGCTACTACTGCTAGTACGGCTATTACTACTACTCCTCCTCTGCCTCCTACTACTACTACAACTACTGCTACTATTGCAACTACTACCACTTCTACTACAACAACTACTACTATTAGTATTACTACAACCGCTACTAAAACTACGAGTACAACACCTACTACTACTGCTGCTTCTGCGATTATAGCAACTATGACTCTTGCCTCTACGTTACTACTTCAATTACCACTACTACTACTACTGCAACTACTGCTACTACTACTATGGCTACTACTACGACTTCTACCGCTAGTACTGCTACAATCACTACTATTACTACCACTACTACAAGTCCTATAGCTACTACTACTACAACTACTACTTCTTGTACAACTACAACTACTACTAAGACTACAACTACGACTACTATTGCTACTACTACTACTACTTTTGCTACAACAACTATTGCTACTAATACTTCTACTACTAGTACAAATGCTGCTACTACTACTGCTAATACATGAATTAATACTACTTCTCATATTACACTACTTCAGCTACTACTACTACTTCTTCTACAACTAATATACTACTACTACCACAACTACTACAACTACTACTAGTACCACAGCTACTACTACTGCTACTACTGCTACTACGAGTACTACTACTACCACTATTACTACTACTACTACTGCCGCTTCTACAACAACGACTACTAATAGCACTCCAACCACTACTACTGCTGCTGCTGCTACCACTACTACTCCAACTAGTACTATTACAGCTACTATTGCTACTAATATACTATTACTACTAGTACTATTGCTACTACTACTCCTAGTCCTACAACTATTACTACCACTACTACTACTATTACTACTACTACTACTAGTACAGCTACTACTACCTCTACTTCTACTAGTACGACTACTACTACTGCTACTATTGCTGATGTTGATGCTGCTGCTACTACTATTACTACCACTGCTGCTACTACTATTACTGCTACTACTATTGCTATGACTACTACTATGACTACTACTATGGCTACGAGTGTTGCTTCAACTACTACTACAACCACCACCACTACAATAACAACAACAACAACAACAACAACAACAACAACAATAACTACTACTACTACTACTATTACTACTACTATTACTACTACTACTACTATTACTACTACCACTACTACAACTACCATCACCACCACCACTACAACTGATACTACTACTACTACTACAACAACAACAACAACTGGTATTGTTACTACTACTACTACTACGGCTACTAATACCACTACTACAAATACCACTACTACTGTTACAACTACTATTGCTACTTCTCCTGCTACTGCTACTACTGATGCTGTTGCTGTTGCTGTTGCTACTACTGCAATGCTACTACTATTACGACTGCTACAGCAATAACTACTACCAATGCTACTACTGCTACTTCTACTACTACTACTTTTGCTATGACTACTAACTACTACAACTGCCATAACTATTGCTACTACTGCTTCTGCTACTATTACTGCTATTGATGCTGCTACTACTAACTACTACTACTACTACTTCTACTACTGCTATTTCTAATACTACTACTACTATTACTACAACTGCTACGACTGCTACTACTACCATTGCTGCTGCTACTATTACTATTACTACCACTTTGCTGCTACTGCTACTACAACTACCGCTACTACCATTCCAACTTCTACTACTACTACTACCACAACTACTACCACTTCTATTGCTATTATTGCCGCTTGTACTACTACTACTACTAAAAGTCAAACTTCTGCTATTACTCCAACAACTACCACTACTTCTAGTACTACTGCTACCGCTAGAACTACCACTTCTCATACTACTACTAATACTGCTAGTACTGCTGCTTCTACTACTACTACTACTATTACGACTACAACTGCTAGTACTACGCCTACTACTAGTGCTACATCTACTATGACTCCTATTCCTACTTCTACTACTACTCCTACTAATACTACTACTACTAATGCTACTACTGCTATGACTACTACCACTACTAATTCTCCTACTTCAAGTACTACTACTCCTACTACTACTATTGCTACCACTGCTACTACTGCTACTACTACTACTACAACTGCTATTACCGCTACTACAGCAACTGCTACACCTACAACTACTACCACTGCTACTACATCTTCCATGGGTACTACTACTATTACTAATACTAATACTTTTATTACTGCTATTACTGCAATAGCTGTTACTATTGGTATTGCTGTAGCTACTGCTACTACTACTACAACCACTTCGACTAGTTTTGCTACTACTATGACTACTACTACAACTACAAGTACAACTATTACAACAACAACTACTACTACAAATACTACTACTGCAACTACATTTGCTACCACTACTGCTATTGTTGCTAGCACTGCCACTGCAACTATTACTACTACTACTATTGCAAATACTACAGCTACTAATGATACTACCACCACTACTACCACTACTGCAACCAGTATTGCTACTACTATTGTCATAAATACAACTATGAGAACTACTACTACTCCTACTATTGTTACCACAACTACTGCTACTACTATGACTAATGCTATAGCGAATACTGCAACTACCGCGACAATTGCTGCTACAACTAGTACTCTTACTATTACTACCACTGCTGCTACTGCTACTATTTCTACTACAACAACAACTACTACTACTACTACCGCTATTGCTGCCGTAGCTACTACTACTAATATACTATAATTACTACTATTATAGCCACTACTACTGCTACTATAGCTACTATTACTACTACTACTACTATTACTACAATTGCTACAACTAGTTCTACTATTACTATTACTACTACTACTTCTGCTACTCCTTACTTCTTCTACAACTATTACTACTACTGCTACCACGACTACTACTACTAGTATTACTGCTACGCCTACTACAATTTCTACTACGACTTCTACTAGTAGTACTACTATTACTACTACTGCCACAACTACTGCTCCTACTACTGCAACTTTTCCAACAATAACAACTACTGCTACTTCTCCTACTACTAGTACTTCTCCGACTAATACTAGTTCTACTATACTTCTACTACTATTGCTAGTACTACTACTCCTACTACTACTATGATTACTATTTCTACTACTTCTACTAATGCTACAACTGATACAATAACTATTACTTCTATTACAACTGCTACTACTACTACTAATACTACTACTACTGCTTCTACTAATGCTACTATAACTACTAATCATACTAATACTACTACTTTTACTACTATTGCTAATGCAACTACTGCAACTAATGTTACGGCTACGGCTAATACAACTTCTGCTAGAAATACTGCAACTACTACTTCTATTACTGCTGCTACTATTACTTCTACTACTACTACCGCTGAAGCAACAACTACTACTGCTACTACTACTACTATTTCTATGACTACTACTACTACTATTTCTACTACTCCCGCTACTATGACTACTTATTATACTACTACTACAACAACAACAACAACTACTACTACTTCAACTACTACTTCTACTACTCCTACTAGTTCTACTATTGCTATTGCTACTACTACTACTGCTACGACTAGCATTGCTACTACTGCTACTACTACTGAAGATATTGCCACTGTTGCAACTGTAGCGACAACAACTAGTACTACTGCTGCTACTACTACTACAATAACTTCTACTACTAACCCAAATACCAATGTTGCTACTAATACTACTATTGCTGCTGCTGCAACTACTACTACTACTGCTACTGCAACCAACAACTACTAGTACTAGTACTACTAGTACTATTACTACTATTACTACTATTACCCCTACTACTACTGGTACTTCTACTTCTACTAGTATAACTACTGCTACTGCCACTGCTGTTGCTGATGGTGCTGCTATAATTGCTACTATTACTATGGCTGCTGCTATTTTTTCCATTACTACTGCTACGATTGCTGCTATGACTACTACTATGGCTACGAGTGTTGCCGCTACTTCTACTACTACTATAACTAGTACTGCTGCTACTGCTACTACTACTACTACTACTGCTATGGCTACTACTATAGCTAATACTACTGTTAATACTATTGCTATTGTTACTACAACTACTACTACTACAACTGCGGTAACTTCTACTACTGCTGCTACTACTACTACTACTACTGATACTGCTACTGCTACTACTACTGCTACTACTTCCACTGCTTCTACTTTCACTACTACAACTACCCTAACTACTGCTAGTACCAGTAGTGGTAGTAGACGTGGTAACAATAGTAGTTGTAGCTGAAGAAGTAGTAGTAGTAGCTACAGCAATTGTAGTAGTAGTAGTAGATGTAGCACCCGCACCAACAAAATTAGTAGTGTAGTTGTAGTATTAGTAGCATTACTAGTAGGAGTAGTAGTGAAAGTATGAATAATAGTAGCGAAAGTAGTTGTAGTAGTAGGTGTAGCGGTAGCTGTGGTAGTAGTCATTGTTGCGGTAATAGTAGTAGTGTAAAATGTAGCACTAGTAGAAGTAATAGTAGTATTAATAGAAGTAGTAGTAGTAGTGGCAGTAGTAGTAGTAGTATTAATAGTAGTAGTAGTGGTAGTAATAGTAGTAGCAGTAGTAGCAGCATTAGTAGCAGTAGTAGTATTAAGAGCAGTAGTAGTAATAGTCAAAGAAGTCAAGTGGTAGCAGTAGTAGTAGTAGTAATAGGAGCTAGAATAGTAGTAGTAGTAATGGTAGTAGTAGCAGTTGTGGTAGTAATAGTAGTAGTAGTGGTAGCAGTAGCAGTAGTAGTAATAGGAGCTAGAGTAGTAGTAGTAGTAGTGGTAGTAGTAGCAGTAGTGGTAGTAATAGTTGTAGTAGTAGTAGCAGTAGTAGTAGTAGGAGGAGGACATGGAGATGAAGAGTAGTAGCAATATCAAAAGTGGAACTAGCAAAAGTAGTTGTAGTAGTAGAACTAGACATAGCAGTGTTAGCGGTAGTTGTAGTTAGAGTAGTAGTGGTAGATGTGGCAATAGTAACAAAAGTAGGAGAAGTAGAAGAAGGAGCAGCAGCAGTGGTGGTAGTAGTGGTAGTAGTAGTTATTGTACTAGTAGAACTGGACATAGTAGTAGTAGCAGCAATAGTAGTAGTAATGGCAACAGTAGCAGTAGTAGTAGTACTAGTAGTAGTTGTAGTTGTGAAAGTATTAGTAGTAGTAGTATAAGTGTAGTAGTACTAGTACTAGTAGGAGGAGATGTTGTATTAGTAGTAGTAGTAGTAATAGGAGTAGTAGTGGTAGTAGCAACTGTAGTAGTGGTAGGAGTAGCAGTAGTAGTAGTAGTAGTAGCAGTAGTTAGTAGTTGTAGTAGTAGTAGTAGTCGAGGTGGCAGAAGTAGCAGTAGTGGTAGTAATAGCAATAGTAGGAGTAGCAGCAGTAGTAGTAGTAGTAGCAGCAGTAGGAGTAGCAGTTGCTTTAGTAGTAGTAATAGCTACAATAGGAGTAGCAGCAGGAGTAATAGTAGTACTAATAGCAGTAGTTGTAGTAGTAGGAGTAGAAGAAGTAGTAGTATTGCCAGAAGCGGTAGTAGTAGTAGCTGTAACGGTAATAATAGCTATAATAGTAGTAACGGTAGTAGTAGTGGTCATGATAGTAGTAGCAGTAGTGGTTGTGATAGTAGTAGTAGTAGTATTTGTTGTGGCAATAGTAGTTGTAGTTGTGGCAATTGTATTATTAGTAATACTAGTGGTAGTACTAGTATACTAATAATACAATTGCCATAGGAGATGTAGTAGCAGAAGCAGAAGTAGTAGTTGAAATAGCAGTAGTAGTTGTTATAGTAGTAGTAGAACTAGCAGTTGTAGCAGAAGTAGCATTAGTTGTAGCAGTAGCAATAGTCACTACAAAAGTAGTAGTAGTAGTTGTTGTTGTAACCTTGGCATTAGTTGTAGTTGTAGAATTGGTGCTGGTAGTAGTAGTAGTAGAAGTAGTTATAGTTGCACTTGTAGTTGTTATAGTTGTAGAAGTAGTAGTAGCAGTTGTTGTTGTTGTTATTGTTGTTGTTGTTGTTGTTGTAGTAGTAGTAGTAGTAGTAGTAGTAGTAGTAGTAGTAGTAGTAGTAGTAGTAGTAGCTGTAGTAATAGTAGTAGTAGTCGTAGTAGCTGAAGTAGTACTTGCATTAGTATTAGCAGATGTAGTAGTTGTAGCAACTGTAGTAGTAATAGAAGTTGTAGTTGTAGTAGTTATAGTTGCAGTAGCATTAACAACAACAGTAGTAGTGGTAGTAGTAGTAGTAGTAGTAGTGGTAGTAGTAGTAGTAGTAGTAGTAGTAGTAGTAGGAGTTGCAGCAACAATCGGGGTAGTAGTAGTAGTAGTAATAGTGGCAGCAGCAGCAGTAGTAGTAGGAGTTGCAGTAGTAGTAGCAATAGTAGTAGGAGTATCAGTGTTGAAGTGCAGATTGTAGTTGTAGTTGCAGTTGTAGTAGTTGTAGTTGTAGTAATAGCTGTAGTAGTATTGGTTGCAACAACAGTTGTAGCAGGAGTAGTAGTAGAAGTATTTATAGTTGGTGTAGTATTTCTAGCAATAGTAGTAGGAGTACCATTTGCAGTAGCAGTTGAAAAAGTAGTAGTAGTTGTTGTAGTAGTAGGGTTATCATTAGTAAAAATAATAGTAGTCACAATAGTGCAAGAGTTGTAGTAGTACTAGTAGCTGTAGCAGAAGTAGTAATCGTAGCGGTAGCAGTAGTTATTGTAGAAGCAATAGTGTTAGTAGTAGGAGAAGTAGTTGTCCTAGCAGAAGTAGCGGTTGCAGTAGTAGTAGCTGCTATAGTAGCCATTGTAGTAGCAGTAGTAGCAGTAGTACCAATAGCAGTAGTTATTGCAGTAGTAGTAGCAGTAGTCATAGTAGTTGGAGAAGTAGCAGTTGTAGTACTTGTAGCAGAGTAGTAGTGGGAGTAGTACTAATAATAGTCATAGTTATAGTTCTAGAAGATGAAGCAGTGGCATTAGTAGAAGTTCTAGGAACAGAAGTACTAGGAGTAATAGTAGTTATAGTTGTAGCAATAGGAGTTATAGTTGCAATAATAATAGTAATAGTAGTAGTACAAGCTGTAGCAGTACTAGAAGCAGTAGTAGTCATTGTTGTAGTAGTAACAATGGCTGTATTTATTGTTGTAGTAGCAGTAGTAGGAGTTGTAGTAGTAGAAGTAGTTGTAGTTGGAATTGTAGCAGTAGCTATTGTAGTAGTCATAGTAGTAGCAGCAGTAGTAGCATTAGTGGTAGTACCAAAAGGAGTAGCTGCTGTAGTATTAGTAGTAGAAGTCATGGTAGCAACTGTAGTAGTTGGACAAGTAGTAGTAGTAGTAGCAGTATCTTTAGTTGTTGTAGTGGTAGTCGTAGTAGTAGTAGTTGCAATAGTTGTCGTTGTAGCAGTTGTAGTAGTAATAGCAGGAGTAGTAGCAATAGTTGCAGGCCTTGTATTGGTAGCTGTAGAAGCCGTAGTGGCAGTAGTAGTAGTAGTTGTTGTCGTAGCAAAAGTAGCAATAGCAGCAGTAGTAGTAGTAATTGTCATAATAGTAGTAGCAGTAGTATTAGAAATAGTAGTAGTCGTAGCCAAAATAGTAGTACTAATAGTAGCAATTGAAGTGGCAGAAGCAATAGCAGTATCAATAGTAGCAACAATTGTTACAATAGTAGTAGCAGTAGTAATATTAGTGTAGAAGTAGAAGTAGCAGGTGTAGTAGTAGTAGTGATAGCAATAGTAGTAGTAGTAGCAAAAGTAGTAGTAGTAATAGTAGTAGTAGTAGTAGTCGTTATAGCAGCCGTACTTGTAGTAGAAGTAGTAGCATAAGCAATTATTGTAATTGCTATAGTAGTAGCCGTAGTTGTAGTAGTTGTAGTAGGAGTAGCAGTAGCAGTAGTAGTCATAGAAGTCGTAGTAGGAGTACTAGCAGCAGTAGTAGCAATCGTAGTAGTAGGAGAAATAGTAGTAGTTGTAGTAGCGGTAGCAACAAAAGCTTTAGTAATAGAATTAGTAGCTGTAGTAGCAATAGTAGTAGTTGTAGAATTAGTAGTAGTTGTTGTAGTAGCAGGAGCAGTAGTAGTAGGTGTAGGGGATGAAGTTGTATAAGTAGTTGCATTAGTAGAAGTTGTTGCAGTATTTGTAGTAGCAGTAGTAGCAGAAGTTGCAGTAGTTATAGTGGTAACAGTAGTAGCTGTAATAGCACTAGCAGTAGCAGTAGTAGTAGTTGTAGTAGCTGTAGTAGTAGTTGTTGTAGCAGTCGTAGTAGTGTTAGCAATAGTAGTAGAAGTCAGGGTAGTAGTTGCAGTAGTAGCAATAGCCATAGCAGCGGTAGTAGTTGTAGCAGCAGTAGCCGTACAAGTTGCAATAGTAGCAACAACAACAGTAGTAGCTATAGTACTACTAGTAGTAGTTGTATTGGTAGTAGCATTAGTAGTAGTAGTCATAGTAGTAGGAGCCGCAGTAGTAGTAGTAGGAGTAGAAACAGTTGCAGCCACAACAGTAGTAGTAGTAGTTATACTAGTAATAGCAGTAGTAGTTGCAGTATTAGTTGCAAAAGCAGTAGTAGCAATAGCAATAGTAGGAATAGTAGTAGTTATTATAGAAGTGGTAGTAGTAGCAGTAGTATTAGTCATTGTAATAGTAGTAGTAGCAGCAGCAGTAGTAGTAGTAATAGTAGTTGTAGTAGCAGTAGCAATAGAAGTAGTAGTAGCTATATTCGTAGTATCAATTGTAGTAGTAGTAGTAGTAGTAGTAGTTGTACTTGTAGTAGCAGTCATGGCAGTAGCAGCAGCAATAGTTGTGGTAGTAGTAGTAGTAGTAGCATCAATTGTAGTAGTAGTAGTAGTAGTAGTAGTAATAGTTGTAACATTAGCATTAGTTGTAGCAGCAGTAGTAGTTGTTGCTATCGTTGTTGTATGAGAGATAGTGGCAATGGTTGTAGTAGTAGTATTAGTATTTGTTGTCATGGTAGTAGTACTAGTTGTATCAGTAGTGGTAATAGTAGTAGTAGTAGTAGTCATAGTAATAGTAGTAGCAATAGTAGTAGTTGTTGTAGCATTCGTAATTTCTATTGTAGCAATAGTAACAGTAGTAGAAGAAGTAGTTGTAGAAGTAGTAGTGATTGTATTAACAGTAGCAAAAGTAGTAGCAGATGAAGTAGTAGTAGAAGTAGTAGTAGTAGTAGCAGCCGTAGTATCAGTAGTAGTAGTAGCATTAGGAGTAGCAGTAGTTGTGGTAGTGGTAGTAGTAATAGTTGTAAAAGTAGTAGTAGTTATTCCAGTAGCAACAGTAGTATAAGTAGTAGTACTAGCAAAACTAGTAGTAGGAGTAATAGCAGTAGTAGCAGAAGTAGTAGCAGTGGTAGTAGTAGTAGTAGTGGTGGTGGTGGTAATTGTAGCAATAGTAGGAGTAGTAGTAGTAGTCAAAGTAGTGGTAAGAGTAGTAGTTGTTGTAGGTGTAGTAGTAGTAGTGGCAGTAGTAGTAGCAGTAGTTCTAGTAGTAGTGGCAGTAGTATTAGTAGTAGTGTTAGTAGAAGTAGTAGTTGGAGTAGTAGTATTAGCTGCCAGAGTAGAAATTATAGCTATAGTGGAAGTATTATTTGTAGTTCTAGTAGTAGCAGTTGCAGCAGTTGTATCAATTCAAGTAGTAGCAGGAGTAGTAGTAGTAGCAGTCATAGTAGCCATAGTAGCAGTGGGAGTAGTAGTAGGGGTAGTAGCTAAGGTAACAGTGGTAGTATTAGCAGCAGCAGCAGTAGTAGTAGAAGTAGTACTTGTCGTTGTCGTCGTCGTCGTGTAGTAGTAGTAGTAGTAGTAGTAGTAGTAGTAGTAGTAGTAGTAGTAGTAGCTATAGTAGTTGTAGTACTAGTAGTAGTAGTAGTAGTAGTAGTAGTAGTAGTAGTAGTAGTAGATATAGTAGTTGTAGTACTACTACTACTACTACTAGTAGTAGTAGTAGTAGTAGTATTAAGAGTAGGAGTAGTAGAAGAAGTAGTAGTTATCATCATAGTAGTAGTAGTAGTAGTAGCAGCAACACCAACAATAGTAGTACTAGTAGTAGTAGTGGTAGTAGTAGTAGCAGTAGTAAGAGAAGTGGTGGTAGTTGTTGTTGTAGTAGTAGGAGCAGGAGTAGTAGCAGTGACTTAACAGTAGCAGCAGTAGGACAAGTAGCAACAGTAGTGGCAACAACAATAGCAGTAGTTGTAGCATTTGTAGTAGTAGCAGTAGTTGTTATTGTAGAAGTAGTAGTAGTAGTAGTTATTATTGTTATAGGAGAGGTAGTAGTAGTAGTAGTAGTAGTAGTAGTAATAGTAGTAGTAGTAGTAGTAGTAGTAGTAGTAGTAGTAGCAATAGTAGTAGTAGTAGTAGCAATAGTAGTTGCAGTACTATTTGTTGTCGTATTAGTAGCACTAGTACTAGCAGTAGTTGTAGTAGTAGTAGTAATAGTAATAGTCATAGTAGTAGTAGTTGCAGTTGCAGAAGTGGCAACAATAGTAATTGTTATAGTTGTAGCAGTAGTAGAATTTGTTGTAGCAATAGTAGCAGTAGTAGCAGCAGTAGTAGATGTAGTAGTAGTTGTAGTAGTAATTGCAGTAGTAGTTGCAGCAGTTGTAGCTGTCGAAGTAGGGCTAGCAGTGGTAATAATAGCAGTTGTAGTGGCAATAGTAGTAGTGGAAGTAGTAGTTGTAGTAGTAGTAATAATAGAAGTGAAAGAAGTGAAAGTAGTTGTAGTACTATTCGTAGTAGTAGAAGACATAATAGTAGCAAAAGTAGTAGTCGTCATATTATAGTAGTAGAAGTAGTAGTAGCAACAACAGTAGTATTAGTTGGAGTCAAAGTAGTAGTAGTAGCAGTGGCAGTCGCAATAGTGAAAGTAGTAGAGGAAGTTGTAGTAGTGGTGGTGGTGGTAGTAGTAGTAGTAGTAGTAGTAGTAGTAGTAGTAATTGTAGTAGCATTAGTAGTAGTATTAGCATTCGAAGTAGTGGTAGAAGTATTTACAATAGTAGTAATAGTTGTAGAAGTAATAGTGGAAGTAGTAGAAGTCGTAGCAGTAACACTCGTAGTAGCACTTGTAGGAGCAGCAACAGTTGTATTAGTTGGAGTAGCAGTAGTTGTAGTTGTAGTAGTAGCATAAGTAATAGTAGTAGGAGAAGTAGTAGTAGTGGCAGTAGTAGTCGTAGCCGTAGTAGTAATAGGAGTAGTGGCGGAAGCAGCAGCAGCAGTAGCAGTAGAAGTAGCTTTTGCAGTAGTTATAGCATTAGTATTTGTTGTTGTATTAGTAGCACTAATTGTAGTAGTAGTAGTTGTAGCAGTCGTAGTAGTAGCAGTAGTAATAGTAGCTGCAACAGTAATTGTCATATTTGTAGCAACAGTAGTATTTGTTGTAGCAGTAGTAGCAGTAGTAGTAGATGTAGTAGTAGTAGTAGTAGTTATTGTAGAAGCAATTGTAGTAGTCGAAGTAGCGGTAGCAGTAGTAGTAGTAGCTGCCATAGTAACAGTAGTGGTAGCAGCGGCAATAGTATTAGTTGGTGTAGCAGCAGCAGTAGTAGCTATAGTAGTAGCAATAGTAGAAGTTGTAGAGGAACTAATAATAGTGGCAGTAGTAGTCATAGCCGTAGTAGTAGTAGTAGTATTAGTAGTAGTACATGTAGTAGAAGTAATAGTTGTAGCCATAGTAGTAGTAGTAGTTGTTGTTGTAGTAGTCAAAGTAGTGTAGCAGTATTTGCAATAGTAGTAATAGTAGTAGAAGTAAAAATAGTATTAATAGTACTAGTACTAGTAGTATTCGTAGCAGTAATACTAGTCGATGCAGTAGTGGTAGCAGCAGCTATAGTACTAATTGGAGTAGTAGTAGTAATAGCAGTAGTAATAGTAGTAGGAGAAGTTGCAGTTGTTGCAGTAGCTGTAGTAATAGTAGCAGCTATAGTAGAAGTGGTAGTGGTAGCAGCAGCAGCAGTAGCAGCAGCAGTAGTAGCAGTAGTAATAGCAGTTGTAGTTGCAACTGTAGTAGTTATTGTTGTAGTTGCGGCAATAGCTGTAATAGCGGTATTGTGGTTGTAGTAGTAGTAGTAGCAGCAGCAGTAGTAGCAGTAGTTGTAGCAGCCTTAGTAGAGGTAGCAGTTATCGTTGTAGCGGTAGTAGTAGTGGTAGCGGTAGTAGTAATAGCCGTGGCAGTAGTAGCAATAGCAATAGTAGAAGAAATAATAGTAGTAGTATTAGTAGTAACAGTAGCAGTAGCAGTAGTAGTAGCGGTAATAGTAGTAGAAGTAGTGGTAGTAGTAGTTGCTATAGTAGCACTACTACTACTAGTAGTAGTAGCAACAACAACAACAATAGTAGTAGCAGCAACAACAACAGCAATAGTAGCAGTAACAGTACTAGTAACAGCAACATCATCAACAGTAGCAGAAGTAGTAGTTGTAGTAGTTGCAGTAATAGGAGTAAGTGTAAGAGTAGGAGTAGCAATAGGTGTAGTTGTAGTAGTTGTAGTAGTCACAGTAAGAGTAGTTGTAGTAGTAGTAGCAGTAGTAGTAGAAGTAGTAGTAGTTGTAGAAAGAGTAGTAGTAGTAGTAGTAATAGTAGCAATAGTAGTAGTAGTTGTAGTAATAGAAGTAGGTTTCGGAGTTGGAGTAGGAGTAGGAGTAATAGTAGCAGCAGCAGTAGTATCAGTAGTAGTAGTTGTAGTAATAGTAGTACTAATAGGAGTAGTCATAGTAGTTGTAGCAATTATTGTAGTAGTAGAGGTAGTAGTAGTAGGAGTTGTAGTAGTAGGTGTAATAATACTAATAGTAGTAGTGATAGAAATACTAGCAGTTGTAGTAATAGAGTATTAGTAATATAAGTAGTAGCACTTATAGCAGTAGTAGTAATAGAAGTAGTAGTAGCAGTAGTTATAAAAGCATTAGTAGCAATAGTACTAGTAGTAGTGGCCGTAGTAGTAGCAATATTAGTTGTAGTAGTAGTAGCAGTAGCACTTGTAGGAGAAGTAATATTACTTGTAGTAGTAGTAGTATTTATAGTAGTTTTAATACTAGTAGTTGTAGTAGGCGTAACAATAGTTATTACAGTAGTACTAATAGTAGGAGTAGTAGTAGTAGTAGTTTTGGTAGATGTAGCTGTAGTTGTAGCAATAGTAGTAGCAGTAGCCGTTGCAGTTGTATTAACAATAGTAGCAGTAGTAGTTCCAATAGTAGTAGTAGTTGTAGTAGTAGTAGTAGTAGCAGTAGCAGTAGTAGTTATAACAATAGTAGTAGTTGTAGCAGAAGTAGTAGTAGTAGTAGTAGTAGTAGTAGAAGTAGTAGTAATAGTATTATTAGTAGTAGTAGTAGTAGTAGTTGTTGTTGTAGTAGTAGTAGTTGCAGTAGTAGTAGTTGTAGAAGTGGTAGAAATAGTTGTTGTTGTTATTGTAGTAGTAGTAGTATTAGTACTAGTTGTTGCTGTAGTAGTAGTAGTAGTAGAAGTAGTAGTAACAGTTGTAGTAGGAGTAGTAGTAGTAGTAGTAGTAGTATTAGTATCAGCAGTAGTAGCAATAGTAGTGGCAGTAGCAATAGCAACAGTAGTGGCAGTAGCAGCAGCAGCTATTGCAATAGTTATTGTTGGTGTTGTAGTAGTGGCATTCGCAGTCATAGTAATAGTAGTAGAAGCAACAGTAGTTGAAGTAAAAGTAATAGTATGAGTGGTACAAGTGATTATAGTAGCAATAGTAGTAGCAGAAATAGCAGTAGTTGGAGTAGTACTAGTTGTTGTAGGAGCAAATTCAGAAGGAGTAGTTGTAGTTGTTGTAGTAATAGTGTTAGTTGTACTAGTAACAGAAGTTGTAGTGGTGGTAGTAGGAGTTGGAGTGGGAGTAGTAGTAGGAATGGTAGTAGTTGAAATAGTAGTTATAGTAGTTGTTGTTGTTGTAGTAGTAGCAGTATTAATAGTAGTAGTATTAGTCATTATTGGAGCAGTAGTTGTTAGAGTAGTAATAGCAATAGGAATTGTAGTAGTAGTATTAATACAAGTCGGAAAAGGAATAGTTGTAGTAGTAGTAGTATTTGTAATAGTAGTGGTAGTAGTATTAGTAGCAGGACTAGACGGAGTAGTAGTACGAGCTGGAGTAGTAGCAGCAGCAGCAGCAGTAGTAGTTGTTATTGTAGTAGTAGTAGTAGCAGTAGTAGAAGTGGGAGTAGTAGTAGTCATAGTAGTAGTAGTAGTAATAGTAATGGTGGTAGTAGTAGTTGTTGTAATACTAATAGTAGTAGTAGCAGTAGTTGGAGTAGTAGTAGTAGAAGTAGCTGTAGCAGTAGTCGTAGTAGTTATAATTGTATTAGTATTAGTAGTAGAAGTAGTAGTAGAAGCAGTAGAGTAGTAGTATTATTCATAGTAATAGTAGTAGAAGTAGTAGCATTAGTTGTAGTGGTGGTGGTAATAGTAGTAAGACTAGTAGTACTAGGACCAGTAGTAGTAGTAGAAGTAGTCATAGTAGGAGTAGGAGTAGTAGCAGCAGCAGTAGAAGTAGTAGTTGTAGTTGTACTAGCAACTACAACAACAGCAGGATTAGGAGTAGCAGTAGTTAGAGCAGGAGGAGTAGTAGTAGTAGCAAGCGTAGGAATAGGTGTAGAAGTGGCAATAATAGTAATAGTAGAAGTGATACTAGAAGTAGTAGGAGTTGGAGAAGTGGTAGCAGTGGTAGGTTTGGGAATAGTAGCAGTAGTAGCCCAAGTAGGAGTAGGAGTACTAGTTGCAATTTTGCTGCTGATTCTACTACTACTACAACTGTTGCTAGTACTACTGCTACTATAATCACTGCTACTACTTTGACTACTACTACTGCTACTGCTGCAGCTGCTACAATTGCTACTACTACTATTGCGACTACTACGCCTACTGTTATTACTACTTCCATTACTACTACTACTACTGCTACTACTTCCAGAGCTATTGCTACTATTTCTACTATGACTATGGCAACAATGGCTATTGTTGCTACTACCACTATTATTACTCATACAACTACTACGACCACTACTGCGACTCCTCCTCCTACTACAATTACAACTACCAATGCTACTACTACTACTGCTACAACTAATACTATTACTACTACTACTACTAATACTACTACTACTACTACAACAACAACAACAACTACTACTACTACTATTACTGCTACTACTTTTGCTACTACTACTTGTGCTACTACAACACCTATTACTACTAATACCACTACTATTGCTACAACTACGTCTACAACTATTACTACTACTGCTACTTCTAGTAGTAGTAGTAGTAATACAATTTCTATGCCTACTACTACTATTACGACTGCTGCTACTACTACTGTTGCTACTACCGCTATTGCTACTACCACAACTGCTACTAGTATAACTGCTACTCCTATTACTACTCCTACTACAACTACTACTTCTACTATTATTGCTACTACTGTTACTGCTTCTATTGTGACTCCTACTACTACTACTACTACTACAATTGCTGCTACTGCTACTACTGCGACTGTGACTACTTCTACTATAGCTGCTGGTACTACTACTACTGCGACTGTGACTACTTCTACTATAGCTGCTGGTACTACTACTAATGCCACTAATACTATGACCACTATGACTACTATAACAACTACTGCTACTACCATTACTTCTACTAATACTATAATAACTAATACTACTTCTACTACAACAACAACAACTACTACTATCAAAACTAATACTGCTATTTCTACTATTACAGCTATGACTTCTTCTCCTACTATTACTACTACTACAACTATGACTAATACTTCTCCTACTACTACTGTTACCACTACTACTACTATAACTACTACTGCTACTGCTACTATTACTATTGCTGCTTCTGTTGGTAGAACTACTACTACTACTACTACAACAACACCTGCTGTTGCTGCTAATACTACTATTGCTTCTACTACTTCTGCTACTACAACTACTACAACAACAACTACTAATACAATTGCCACTTCTACTGCTACTATTACTAGTATTGCTTCTACTACTACTACTACTGTATTGATGCTACTAATTCTACAACTACAACTATTACTACTATTATTACTGGCACTACTACTTCTACGACTACTAAAACAACAACTACTACGACCCCAACTACTGAAACTACTACTGCTGCTGGTAATACTGCTATTACAACAACTACTACTGCTATTATTGCTACTATTGGTAGTACTTCTACTACTACTACTACAACTACTACTAATACTACTACTATTGCTATTACTGCCACTGCTGCTGCTACTACTGTGACTACTACAACTACTACTGCTACTACTTCTACTGCAACTGTTTCTGTTGCTACTTTTACTACTAATACTACTACTACTACTACTCCTTCTACTGCCAATGCGGCTAGTACTGCTATTGCTACTACTACTGCAACTTCTCCAATTACTACAACTACTGCTACTACTACTACTATTACTACTTCTACTACTACTACTAGAATTACTACTATTGCTCCTTCTTTAAATCTGACTACTACTACTACTGCTACTAATCCCATTACTACATCTCCTATTATTAATGTTGCTGCTACTACTATAATTATTGTTACTACTACTACTAGTAATGCTACTGCTTCTTCTACTACTACTACTGCTACTTTTACTGCTACTACTATGACAACTACTACTACTAGTACTCCTGCTACTACTACTACTACAATTATAATTATTTCCACTAATGATACTCCTGCTACTGCTGCGACTACTACTACTTCAGAAACTACTGCTGCAACTGCTACTGTTACTACTACCTCTACTGCTCCTACAACAATAGCTACTACTCCTACTACTACGGCTACCACTACTGCTACTACTATTGCTGCTACTACTACATCTGCTAGTACTATTGCTACTAGTACTCCCACTGCTACTGCTACTTCTACAACTACTACTCCTATTCCTGCTACTTCTACTACTGCCACCACTACTACTGCGGCTCCTGCTACTACAACTACTACTCCTGCTGCTACTACTACAACCTCTACTGCTACTACTGATACTCCAACTACTACAGCTTCTAATAGTACTTCTACTACTGCTACAACTGTTGTCACTCTTGCTACCACTATTACTTCTCGTACGATCACTATAACTACTCCTGCTACTACTCCTGCTACTACTTCTACTACTACATCTACTACTACTACTACCGCTATTGTTACTCCGACTGCTACTATTACTTCTGCTACAACTACTACTACTTTTGTGGCACTTATTAATCCTATTACTACTACTGCTACTACTACTGCTACTACTACAACTTCTGCTACTACTTATACTACTACTATAGAATGTATGACTACTACTGCAACTACTACTACAACGACTACTTTTGATAGTACTTCTACTACTGCTGCTGCTACTACTGTGACAACTGTAACTACTACTTCTGCTTCTACTACTACTTCTACTACTACTACAACTACTACTACTTCTACTTCAACTACTACTACTTCTACTTCAACTACTGCTATTGCTTCTACTACTACTACTCCAACTATTGTAGCGGCTATAGCTACTTCTACTTCAAATTTTGCTACTACTTTTACTCCAACGACCACTAGTACTACTACAATGAATAGTTCAACTATTACTAATACTACCACTACTATTATTGCTGCTGCTACTGCCACCATTACTATAACTTCTCCAACTCCTAATACTACTGCTTTTGCTGCAACTACTGCCACTTCTTTTACTACTACCACTAATACTACTACCACTACAACAATTGCTATTACTGCTGTTAGTGCTGCTACGACTACTACTACTATTACTACTACTACTACTACTAATGCTGCTATTGCTACCACTATTACTACTACCACTACAACTACTGTTATTACTACAGCTAGTGCTGCTACGGCTACTACTACTATTGCTACTAATGCTGCTACTGCTACTACTACTACTACCACTACTATCACTACTCCTACAACTACTAGTACTACTACAACTACTACTAATACTACTATTACTACTATTGCTGCTATTGTTACTGCTACTACTACTACTATTACCACTACTACTGCTACTACTGCTACTACTATCGCTATAGTTGATGCAACTGTTGCTACTACTACAACCACTACTACTACTCCTACTATTGCTACAATCACTCCTACTACTACTACTACTACAACTGCTGCAACTAATGCTTACTACTACTACTACCACCACTACTACTACAAGTTGCCGCTATAACTGCTACACTTACTAAACTTGCTGCTACTACTACTACAACTGCTGCTGCTGCTGCTGCTACTACAATGACTATTATGACAACTACTAACACTACCACCACTATTGCTGCTACTACCGCTACTACTAGTACTTCTCATACTATAATTACCGTAGCTACTACTACTACTACTCCAACTAATACTACTGCCTCTACTACGACTACTGCTACTACTAGTATTACTACTACTACTACTACTGTTACTACAACAACAACAACAACAACTACTATTATTATTATTACTACTACTACTACTACTACTACTACTACTAGTTCTATTACTACTTTTACTACTACAACTGCTGCTACTACTTCTGCTATGACTGCTACTTCTACTGCTACAACTACTATGGTGACTACTACTAGTACGACTACCACTTCTTTGACTACCACTACAACTACTACTGCTACAACAACTATCGCTACTATTATTATATCCACTACAGCTGCTACTATAGCTACTTTTGCTACAACAAGAATAGCAACAACAACAACAACAACTACTACTACTACAACCCTACTGCTACCACTAATGTGACTACCACTAAAATTACTACTACTGCTGCTACTACTTTTGCTACTACTGCTACTACTGCTACTATTGCTACTATTGCTACAACAACAACAACTACTACTACAAATACTACTACCACTACTCCTACGGCTACTACTATTGCTACAGCTACAGCTACTGGAACTGCTAGTGGTACTACTACTACTACTACTACAACAACAACAACTACTATTACTCCAATTGCAACTACTATCACTGCTACTACTAATATTACTACTAGAATTTCTACTACTTCTGCTAATGCTACTACTTCTAGTGCTACTATTACTACTGCTTCCACCTATGCTACATCTGCAACTGCTACTCCTTCTATTAATACTTTTGCACCCACTACCACTACTACTACTAGTATTGCTACTACGACTGTTAATATCGTTGTTACTACTACTACTACTACTTCTTTTGCTATAACTATTACTGCTACTACTACTGCAGTTGTTGCTGCTACTACCGCTATGACTACTACCACTACTACTAAAGCTTCTGCGTCTACTACTCCTACTACTACCACCACTACTAAGATTGCTACTTCTGCTACTCATGCTACAATTATTACGACAATAATAGCTATTACTGCTACTATTGCTAAGATGCTACAACTACCGCTACTAGTTCTACTACTGCTATAACTACTGCTACTTCTGCCACTAATGCTACTAGTACTACTACTACAACTACTGCCACTACTATTACTACTACACTACAACTTTTACAATAGCTACCAATACTGCTAATACTACTACTACTAATACAAAAACTACTGTTACTACTACTACTACTACTACTACTACTACGCCTATTACTGCTACTGCTACTACTACTGCTGCTGCAACTACTGCTTCTGCTACTACTACTACCACTACTACAACTAAAGCTGCTACAACAATTGCTACAACTATTACAGTTGTTGCTACTACTACTACTACTACTGCATCTGCTCCTACCACTACGCCTACTATAACAATTACTAATACTGCTATCACTGTTGCTGCTGCAACAACGACTACTACTACTTCTCCTACTACAATTGTAGTAGTTACTACTACTACTACTACTATGGCGAATACTGTCATCGCTACTACTACTACTACTACTACTACTACTACTACTACTACTACTACTACTACTAGTCTTACAACTGCAACTACTAGTATTACTACTACTGCTACTACTACTAGTACTAGTACTACTACTACTAATACTACTACTATAGCTACTACTATTACTTCAACAACTAGTGCTACTAATCCTACTGTTGCGACAACAGCAACAATTACTGCTACTATTGCCACTACAGCAACCACTAATTTGACTGCCACTAAAATTACTACTGCTGCTACTACTACTTGAACTACTACTTCTACTATTGCTACTATTGCTAGAGCAACAACTACTACTGTTATAACTACTAATACCACTACTCCTATGGCTACGACTACTGTTATAGCTATTGCTACTGCAATGGCTACTAGCACAACTACTACTATCGCAACTGCTACTCCCACTACTATTACTACTCCTACTATTGCTACTACAGTGACTGCTACTACTACTACTACTACTGCTGCTACTACTGCTATTATTACTACCACCACTACTACTACTGCTACTACAACTACTACACTACTATTACAACTACTTCTACACTACTACTACTTCTGTTACTCATAATACTACAACAACTACTCCTCTTCCTCCTCCTCCTCCTCCTACTACTACTAGTGCTTCGACAACTACTACTATTACTACTACTACTACTCCTACTCCTCATACTTCTACTACTACTGCTACAACAACTAGTGCTACTCCTTCTACTCTGACTTCGAAAACTACTCCAATAACTACTTTTGCTATTAGTATTACTTCTAGTACTACGACTCATGTTACTTCTACTACTACTACTGCTGCTGCTGCTACTACTACTACTATTGCCGCTACTACTACTATAACTACTGGTGCTACTACTACTTCAACAATGACTACTATTACTACTACTAATGCTGCCACTAGTACTATTACTACTACTACTAGAACTACTAATACTAGTACCCCTACTACTACTACTACCACCATTACTAATGCTACTACTTCTACTTCAACTACTACTACTACTACTACTGCTGCTTCTACTACAACAACTACTACTGCTTCTACTACAACAATAACAATAACAACAACAACTACTACTACTACTACTACAACATACTGCTACTACTCTTAGAACTACTACTACTACTACTACTACTACTACTACTACTACTACTACTACTACTCCTACTACTACTACTACTACTACTCCCAATCCGGCTATTGCAATTACTACTACTCTGACTAGCAATACTAATACTACTACAACTCATACTGCTACTCCTACCACTGCACTGACAACTACATCAACTCCGACTAGCAATACTAATACTCCTACTACTACTGCTACTGCTACTATAGGTATTGCTAATATTGTTACAGCTATTGCTGCTATTACTACTATTACTACTACTACTCTAATTACTACTACTACTGCCAGTATTGTTGTTGTTACTACTACTATAACTACTCCTATTACTTGTACTACTAATATTTCTGCTGCAACTATGACTACTCTTGCTGCTACTACTGCAACTATTGCTCTAGTAATAGTAATAGTAGTAGTTATAGTTGTAGTAGCAGCAGTAATAGCAGTAGTAGGCATAGTAGTTGTGGTAGTAGAAGTAGTATTGGTAGCAGTTTTAGTTGTAGTAGTACTAGTAGTTGTTATAGCAATAGGTGTTGCAGTAGTAGTAGGAGTAGTTGTTATAGAATTAGAGTAATAGTAGTAGGAGTAGTAGTAGGAGGGGAGTTGGCATAGGAGGAGGAGTAGTAATAGTAGTAGCAGTAGTAGTGGTAGTACTAGTCATAGTAGTAGTAGTAGTAGTAATAGTAGAGGTAGTAGTAGTAGGCATTATAGTAGTAGCAAGAGAAGAAGCAGTAGTAATAGCAGGAGTAGGATAGGAATAGTAGTAGTAGTAGTAGTAGAAGAAGAAGAAAAAGAAGAAGAAGAAGTTGTAGTAGCAGTAGTAGCAGCCGTAGCATTAGGAATAGTAGTAGTAGTAGTAGTACGTGTAGTAGTTATAATAGTAGTAGTAGTAGGCCTAGTAGGAGCAGCAGAAGCAAAAGGAGTTGTAGTTATAGTGGTAGTAGTAGTAGGAGTAGCAGTTGTAATAGTAGTATTAGTAGTACTAGTAGGAGTAGTAATACTAGTAGTAGTATTAGTAAAAGTAGTAGTAGTAGTACTAGTAGTAGCGAAAGTGGTAGTAGTACTAGTACTAGTTGTAGTAGAAGAAGAACTAGTAGTTGTTGTTGTTATAGTAGTAGTAGTTATAGTAGTAACAAGAGTTGGAGCAGTAGCAGCAGCAGTAGTAGTAGTAGTCGTAGTTGTCATAGTAGTAACAACAATAGTAGTAGTAATAGTAGTTGTAGTAGTAGGAGCAGCATTTGTAGAAGCAGTAGTAGTAGTAGTAGTAGTAGTAGTAGTAGTAGTAGTAGTAGTAGTAGTAGTAGAAGTAGTAGTTGCACAAGTAGTACTGGGAGTAGCAGTATTCGTAGTAGTGGTAGCCGCAATAGAAGGAGTTGTAGTGGTAGTAGTAGCAGTGGTAGCAGCAGTAGTGGTGGAATTAGTCAAAGTACTAGTATTTGTAGTAGTACAAGGAGCAATAGTTGTAGTAGTAGTAGTAACAGTTACAGTAGTTGTAGTCGCAGTAGAAGTTAGAGAAGAAGAGTAGTAGCACCAGTAGTAGCAATAGTAGTAGTAGTAGTTATAGTGGTAGCAATTGTAGTTGTAGCTATAGTAGTAGTAGTAGGAGTAGTAGTAGTAGTAGGTGAAGTAGGAGCTAGCAGAAGCAATAATAGTACTAGTGACAGTAGCTATTATAGTGGCAGTAGTTGTAGTAACAGTAGTAGTAGTAGTTGTAATAAAAGTAATAGCAGTAGTAGTGGTAGTTCGCAAAGTAGTAGATTACTAGTACTAGTTGTAGTAGTAGGGGAAGTTGTAGTAGTAGTGGTGGTAGCCGTAGTAGTTGTTGTTGTTGTAGTAGTGGAAGTAGTAGCAGTGGTAGTAATTGTAGTGGTAGTTGTAGTTGTGGTAGCAGTAGTTGTAGCAGTAGTGGTAGTATTAGTAGTAGTTGTTGTTGTTATAGTAGTAGTTATTGTAGTAGTCGAAGTAGTAGTAGTGGTAGTGATTGTAGGGGTAGTTGTAGTTGTGGTAGCAGTAGTGGTAGTAGTAGTACTATTATTAGTATTAGTAGGTGTCACAGTAGTAACAGCAACGGCGGTAGTAGTGGTAGTAGCAGTAGCAATAGTAGCAGTAGTAGTAGGAGTAGCAATAGTAGTCGTAGTTCGAGATGTTGAGTTGTAGCCACCATCGTAGTAGTAGCAGTAGTAGTAGTATAGATGTGGAGGCAGTAGTAGTAGTAGTAGTAGTAGCAGTAGTAGCATTAGTAGTGGTAGTAGTAACAATAGTAGTATTAGTTGGAGCAGAAGCAGTAGCAGCAGTTACAGCAATAGTAGTAGTAGTGTTTGTAGTAGTAGTAGTAGTTGCAATAATAGCAATAGTAACAGCTATAGTAGTATCAGTAGCAGTAGTAGTGGCATTAGTAGTAGTAGTAGTAGTAGAAGTAGTAGTACTAGTTGTAGCAAAAGGAGCAATAGATGGAGTAGTAGTAGTTGTGATAGTAGCGGTAGTAACAGTAGCAGTAGTAGTAACAGTGGTAGCAGTAGTGGCAGTAGTAGCAGTGACAGTATTTGTAGTAGTAGTAACAGTAGTAACAGTAGTTCTAGTGGGAGTAGTAGTAGTAGAAAAAGTAGCAGTAGTAGTAGCGTAATAGTTCTACTAGCATAAGTTGTAGATGTAGTATTAGCCGATGTAGTATAAGTAGTGGTATAGTTAGTAGCGAAAGTAGTAGTAGAAGCAGAAGTAGTAGTAGTAATAGTAATAGTAGTAATAGTCGTAGTAGTAGTCGTAGTTATATTAGTAATAGTAGTAGGAGTAGCTGAAGTAGTAGTTACAGTAGTAGTGTCATAATAGTAGTAGTTGTCGTTCTATTAGTACCAGTACTAACAATAGTAGTGGTAGTAGTAGCAGCATTAGTAGCAATAACAATAGGAGCATTTGTAGTAGTAATAGTAGTAGTAGTAGTAATTGTACTAGTAGTAGTAGCAGCAATAGTAATATGGTAATAGTAGCCGTTGTAGCGGCAGAAGCAGTAGTAGTAGCCGTAGTAGCGGCAGAAGCAGTAGTAGTAGCCGTAGTAGCGGCAAAAGCAGCAGTAGTAGTAGTAGTAGTTGGAGCAATAGTAGCCATAGTAGTAGTAGAAGTAGTAATAGTAATAGTAGTAGCAGTACCAGTGGTACTAGTGGCAGTAGTAGTAGCAGTAGCAGTACCAGTGGTACTAGTAGCTATAGTAGCAGTAGAAATAGTAATAGTAATAGCAGTAGTAGTACCAGTCGTACTAGTGGCAGTACTAGTAGCAGTAGCAATACTAGTGGTACTAGTGGTAGTACTAGTAGTAGTAGCAATAGTAGTAGTTGTCGTACTAGTCGTGATAGTAGTGGTAGTAGTAGTAGCTGTCAAAGGAACAATAGTAGCTTTCATAGTAGTAGGCGTAGTACTAGTAGCAGTAGTAGTAGTGGGAGCAATAGCAGTAGTAGTAGTACTAGCAGTAGTAGTTATAGTAGCAGTAGTAGTAACCATAGTAGTAGCTATAGCTGTAGTAGCAGTAGTCATCCCAGTAGCAATAGAACTAGCAGTTGTTGTAGCAGCAATAGTAGAAGTACTAGTAGTAGTAGTAGTTGCAGTTGGAGTAGCCATAGTAGTTGTAGTAGTAGTACTAGTAGTAGTAGCAGTAACAACAATAGTAGTAGTAGCAGTAGTAGTAGTAGCAACAATAGTAGTAGAAGTAGTACTAGTAGCAACTGTAGCAGTAGTAGCAGGAGTAATAGTAGTAGCAGAAGTAGTAGTGTCAATAGTAGTAGTATTAGTAGTAGTTGTTGCAGCTGTAGTAGCAATAGTATTAGCAGAAGTAGTGGTAGTTGCAGTTGCAGTTGTAGTAGTATTATGATTAGTACTAGTATTATTATTAGTAGTAGTAGTCATAGTAGAAGTTGTAGCAGCAGTAGTAGAGATAGTACTATCAGTAGTAATAGTAGTCATATTACCATTAATTGTTGCAGCAGTAATAGCAGCAGTAGGAGCCATAATAGCTATAGTTGTAGTAGTATCAGTCGTAGTCGTAGTTGCAGTAGCAGTAGTAGCAGTAGTAGCAGTAATAGTGCAAGCAGCAGCAATAGTGGCAGTAGTAGTAGAAGGAGCATTAGCAATAGTAGTTGTAGTAGTAGTAGTAGCAGTAGCTGTAGTAGTATCAAAAGTAGTTGGAGTAGCAGTAGCAGTAATAGTGCAAGCAGGAGCAATAGTGGCAGTAGTAGTAGAAGGGGCATTAGCAATAGTAGTTGTAGTAGAAATAGTAGCAGTAGCTATAGTAGTATCAAAAGTAGTTGGAGTAGCAGTAGCCGTTGTAGTAGTTGTAGTAGCTGTAGTAGCCATAGTAGTAGTTATGGTTGTAGTAGTAGTAGCCATAGTAGAAAGAGTAATAGTAGTAGTAGTAGCAGCAACAGTAGTAGTAATAGTAGTAGTAATAATAGGAGTAGTAGTAGTAGAAGAAGAAGAAGTAGTAGTAGTAGTAGTAGTAGTAGTAGTAGTAGTAGTAGTAGAAGTAGTAGTAGTAGTAGTAGTAGCAGTAGCAGTAGTTGTAGCAGTAGTTGCAGTAGCAATGGTAGTCGCGGTAGTAGTTGTTGCTGTTGTAGTAGTTGTAGTAGTAGTAGGAGTAGTAGTAGTAGTAGTCATGGTAGCAGTAGTAGTAGTTGTTATTGTAGAAGTCGTTATCGTCGTAGCAGTGGTAGTTGCAGAAGTAGTAGAAGTATGGGAAAAAGTAGTAACAATTGTAGCAGCAATAGTAGTATTAGCAATGATAGTAGTGGTAGAAGGGGTGGTAGTATTCGTAGTAGTAGTAACCAAAGTAGTAGTAGCGATAGTAGTATCGGTAGTAATTATAGTAGTAGTAGCAGCAGCAGTAGAAGTTGTAGTCGTAGTAGTAGTAATGCACACAACAATAGTAGTAATGCAAGCAGTAGTAACAGTTGTGATAGCCATAGTTGTAGCAGCAGTAGTACTAGGAGTAGCAGTAGCAGTAATAGCTATTGTAGTAGTAGAAGTAGTGATAGTAGTGGTACTAGTAGTACTAGTAGTAGTATTACTAGTTGTAGCTTCCATTTCAGCAGTAGTAGTAGTTGTCATACTAGTAGTGGTAGTTGTAGAAGTAGTAGCAGTAGTTGTAGGAATAGCAGCAGCATTAGTAATAGGAGTAGTACTAATAGTAGTAGTAGTAGAAGTAGTTGCAGTAGTAATAACACTAGCAGTAGTAGTAGTAGCCATAGTAGTAGCTATAGCTATAGCAGTGGTAGTCGTAGTAATTGCAATAGCACTAGCAATAGTAGTACCAGCAACGATAGCAGTACTAGTAGTAGTAGTAGTAGCAGTAGCAGCCGTCGTAGTAGTTGTTGTAATAGTACTAGTATTAGTAGTAGTAGTAGCAAGAGCAGCAATAGTAGTAGTAGTAGTAGTATCAGCTATAGTAGTCGTAGTAGGTGTAGTAGTAGTTGCAGTAATAGTATTGCCAGTAGTAATAGTAGTAGTAGTAGTTATAGTTGTAGTAACAGTAGTATTAGCAGAAGTGGTAGTAGTTGTAGTAAGAGTAGTCATAGTAGTAGTGTAGTAGTAGTAGTAGTATTAGTAGCAGTCGTAGTAGAAGTAGTAGCAGAAGCAAAAGTAGTAGTAGAAGAAGTAATAGTGGTAATAGTAGTAATAGTTGTAATAGTGGTAGTAATAACAGCAGTAACAACCTTAGTAAACAGCAGTAGCAGTTGTACTTATAGTAGTAGTAGTAGTACCAGTTATAGCAGAAGCAACAGTAGCAGCAGTAGAAGCAGCAGTAGCAGTAGTAGGAGTGGCAATAGTAATAAAAGTAGTTGCTGCAGTAGTAGTAGTGGTAGGTGAAGCAGTAGTAGTAGTAGTAGCAGTGACAGTGGTCGTAGTAGGCGTAGTAGTGGTTGTAGTAATAGAGGTAGCAAAAGTAATAGTAGTGGTAATAGTACTAATAGTTGTAGTAGTTGTAGTAGTAGTAGAAGAAAGTAGTAGTAGTATTAGTAGTAGTAGTAGAGTAGTAGTAGTATGTAGTAGTAGTAGTAGTAGTAGTTGAAGTAGTTGTAGTAGTTGTAGGAGTAGTAGTTGTAGTCGTCGTTTAGTAGTCGTCGTCGTAGTTAGTCGTCGTCGATCGTCGCCGTCTAGGCCGTAGCAGCAGCCGTATGAGTAGTAGTTGTTGTTGTCCAGTAGTCGCACTGGCAGTAGTTGTAGTCGTAGTACTAGTAGCAACAATTAGTAGCAGAAATTACTCTAACAGTAGTAGTAGTAGTTGTTGTTATTGTAGTAGTAGTAGTAGCAGTACTAGTAGTAGTAGTAGTTGTAGGAGTAGCAGTAGCAGTACCAGTAGTAGTAGTGATAGTATTAGTAGTAGTAGAAGTACCGGTAGTTGTAGTAGTATTAGCAGTAGTAGAAGTACCAGTAGTTGTAGTAGTAGTGGTAGCAATAGAAGCAGAAATAGCAATGTGAGTTGTAGTAGGAGTAATAGTAGTAGCAGTAGCAGTAGCAGTTGCAGCAGCAGGAGTAGTAGTAGTAGTAGTAGTAGCGCTAGTAGTAATAGTAATAGAAGAAGTTGCAGTTGACATTGTAATATAAGTAGTAGTAGTATTAATAGCAGCAGCCGTAGTAGTAGTTGTAGTAGTTGCGGTATTAGGAGTAGTAGCACCTGTAGTAGTAGTAGTAGTAGCAGCAATTTTAGTAGTTGTAGTAGTGGTAGTACTAGTAGTAGCAAAATTAGTAGTCGTAGAGGTTGTAGTAGTTGCTGTTGAATCAACATAAGTAGTAACAGTAGTAGTAGTTGTAGTATTAGCTGTTGAAGTAGTAGAAGTAGTTGCAATGAAATTAGTAGACATAGTAGTCGTGGTAGTAGTAGTAGTCATTATGGCTAAAGTAGTAGTAGAAGGTGTAGCAGCCTAGTAGCAGTTGTAGTAGTTGTAGGAGAAGTAGAGCAGTAGGAGTACTAGTACCAGCAGTGGCTACTACAGTAGCAGTAATAGTAGAAGTAGTAGTAGAAGTAGCAGTAGTAGTGGGATTAGTTGTTGTTGTTGTTGGAGAAGTAGTAGTCGCATCAGCAGTAGTAGTGGTAGTAGTCGCACTAGTGGAAGCTGTGGTAGTGAAAGTAACAACTTTAGTAGCTGTAGTGGTACTACCAGTAGCAGTAGAAGCAGTAGAAGCTGTAGTTGTAGAAGAAGTAGTAGTAATAGTGTCATAAGTAGTAGCAATACTAGCAGTAGAAGTAGCTGTGGTTGCAACATTTTTGAAATAGTAGTAGTAGTAGCAGCAGTAGTAGCGGTAGCATTAGTCATTGTAGTAGTAATAGTCATAGTAGGAGTAGTACTAGTAGTAGTAGTAGTAGTAGCAGTAGTAGTAGGAGTGTAGTAGTAGTAGTAGTGCCTATAGTTGCACTAGTGGAAGTCGTAGTAGCACCAGGAGCGGTAGTCATACTAGTAGTAGTAGCATTAGTAGTATTAGTAGTTATAGTAGCCGAAGTAGTTGCAAAAGTAGCATTTTAGCAATAGCAGTTGTAGTAATAGCAGCAATAGTAGTAGCAGAAGTGGTAGTAGTAATCATAGAAGTATTAATAGTAAAATTTTAGTTGTAGTAGTAGTATTAGTAGCAAAAGTAGTCGTAGTAGTATTAGTAGCAGAAGTAGTAGTAGTATTACAAGTCGCAGTAGTAGCATTAGTAACATCAGAAGCAGCAGCAGTAGCAGCAGCAGCAGCAGCAGTAGTAGCAGCAGTAGTAGCAGTAGTAGCCGCAGTAGTAGTAGTAGCAGTAGCAGCAGCAGTAGTCATGGTAGCAGCAACAGTAGTAGTGGTAGTAGTAATAGTTGTAGCAGCAAAAGTAACAGCAATAGTCACAGTAGTAGTAGTAGTAGTACTAGTAGTACTAGCAGTACTAGTAGTAGTAGTAACAATAGTATTAGTAGTAGTACTACTAGTAGTAGGAGAAGTAGTAGTAGTAGTAGTAGTAGTGGCAGTAGTATTGGTAGCAATTGTAGAAGTTGTAGTGTTATAGTAATAATAGTAGTAGCAGTAGTAGCTGTAGCTGTAGCAGTAATAGAACTAGTACCATTAGTGCCAGAAGTAGTTGTAGCTATCGCAATAGTGGAAGTAATAGCAGTAGTTGTATTATTGGTAGCAGTAGTAGCAGTAGTAGTAGTGATAGCAGTAACCCTAGTAGCATTAGTAGCAGAAGTAGTAGTTGTAGTAGTGGTAGCAGTAGTAGCAGAAGTAGCTACAGTAGTTGAAGTAGCTGTAGTAGCAGTCGTAGTAGTAGTAGTAGTAGTAGCAGCAGCAGCAGTAATAGTTGTAGGAGAAGTAGTAGTTGTAGTAGTAGTAGCAGCAGTATTAATAATTGTAGTAGCAATACTAGTAGTAGCAGTGGTAGTAGTAGCGACAAAAGTATTAGTGGGAGTAGTTGTTATAGTAGTAGCTCAGGTGGTAGCAGTAGTGATAGTAGTAGCAGAAGTAGTAGTAGCAGCAAAAGTAGTAGAAGTTCTAGTAGTAATATTCATAGTACCAGTGGTAGTAGTAATAGTAGTAGCATTAGTCATGGTAGTAGCACTAGTGGCTGTTGCAGTAGTAGTAGCTGTAGCAGAAGTAGTAGCCGTAGGAGTAGTGGTAGTCGTATTTGTAGTAGTTGTAGTTATTGTTATACCAATAGTAGCAACAGCAGCAGCAGTAGTAGTAGTTGCAGAAGGTAGTAGTAGCAGTAGTAATTTTAGTGGCAGTCAAATTAGTGGTAGCAATAGTGGCCGTAATAGCAGTAGTACTAGTAGTAGTTGTTGTTGTTCTTCTTGCTGCAACAGTAGCAGTAGAAGTAAGCATAGTAGCAGTAGTTGTCATAGAAGTGGTAGCTGCAGTAGCAGTAGTAGCAGTAGTAGTTGTAGTAGTAATAGTAGTAGTACTAGCAGTAGAAGTAGTAGTAGCAGGAGTAGTTGTAGCAGTTGTAGTAGACGCAGTAGTAGTAGGAGTAGTAGTAGTTCTTGTAATAGTGGTAATAGTAGGAGAAGAGGTCATAATATTAGCAGTATTAGTTTTGGTAGTAGTAGTAGTTGTTGTTGTAGTAGAAGTAGCAGTAGTTGTTATAGTAGTTGTAGAAGTAGCAGTAGTTGTAGTAGTTGTTATAGTAGTTGTAGTGGTCGTGGTACTTGTGGCATTAGTAGTTGTACCAATAGTAGTAGGTATTGTCATCACTGTAGTAGTAGTAGCACTAGTAATAGTACAAGTAGTGGTAATAGTAGCAGTAGTAGTAGCAGTAGTAGCAGCACCAGCAATAGTATAAGTAGTCGTAGTAGTAGGAGTAGTAGTAGTGCAAGTAGCAGTTGTAGTTGTAGCAGTAGCAGTAGTAGTTGTAGTAGTTGTAGTAGTATTAGTAGCACTACCAGCAGTTGTAGAAGTAGCAGTAGTTGTAGTAGTACTAGTAGTAGAATTAGCAGCTGTAGTAGTACTAGTATTAGTAGTAGCAGTAGTAGTAGCAGATGTAGTAGTAGTATTTGTAGTAGTCATAATATTTGGAGAAGTCATAGTGGTAGCAATAGAAATAGCAGTATTAGCTTTGAAAGTAGCAGTAGTTGTAGTTATAGTAGAAGGGGCAGAAGTTCTTACAATAGTTGTAGAAGTAGAAGTAGTAGTTGTTGTTATAGTAGTTGTGGTGCTCATAGTACTAGTGGCATTATTAGTAGTACCAGTAGTAGTAGTAGTCATCACAGTTGTAGTAGTAGCTTAGCATTAGTCATAGTTGTAATAGTAGGAGTAGCAGTAGTGGTAGTAGCAAAAGTAGTAGTTATACCAGCAGTAATAGTAGAAGTAGTAGTAGTAGAAGGAGTAGTATTAGTAGGAGTAGCAGTAGTGGTAGTAATATTATTGGTAATAATAGTAGCGATAGCAGCAGCAGCAGCAGCAGCAGCAGTAGTACTAGTAGTAAGAGTAGTAGTAGTTGTTGTAGCAATAGTGGTAGTAGTGGTAGTAATATGAGTAATAATAGTAGTAGTAGTAGTGGTACTAGTAGTAATAGGTGTAGTAATATGAGTAATAGTAGTAGTAGTTGTTGTAGTAGCAATAGTAGTAGTAGTAGTTGGTGCAGTAGTAGTAGTAGTAGTACTAGTAGCAATAGCAATAGTAGTAGTAGAGAAGTTAAAATAGTAGCAGAAGTTGAAGTAGAAGTAGCAATAGTAGCCGCAG